>JAPMOR010113424.1:22141-44152 GCA_026543865.1 Argiope aurantia | reverse complement strand
GAAAGCAACCAAAAGCAAATGGCCAGACCATCTGACACAAGTGATCCTTCTCCATTACAATGCCCACCCACACGTCTCCCGTGAAACTCCGATGATCTTTAAAAAATTCCATTAGGACGTGTTAGAACACTCACCACACAGTTCGGACTGTGTTGCGGCCCTGTGACTTCCATCTCTGAGCCACTAAAATCAGTGTTACAACAAACCGTCCCCTTACATACGAGACAAGCGTTTCCCCCTTGACCCTCTCTTGCGGTTTTCTGGGGTACTTTGATGTTTGTCCAGTTTACAGACAATTTGTAGGTAAACTAGACAGGCATCAAAGAACCCCAGGAAACCACAAGAGAGGGGGAACAGATGAACGAGTGCTCCGTCTGAAGAGTCACGAGTCATTGGAACACGGCTTAAGACAACATTACAGGGGACATGTTTCCATTGGGACGATGAAGCGAAGGAAGCTGTGCAGGACTTCCTCAAGAATCAACCACCAACCTTCTATAGCAAAGACATAGATCTGCTACCTAAGCGATGGAACTTGTGTTACAATAGCAATTTATTTTGATTTCCAATAAAAGTACTCTTTTCATTCAACTTGACCACTTTTCATTTGGGCAACCCTTATATTATATATTTGCTCTGAACACAAGACTCTCACATTCTCATTTTATTTAATGTCTTACATTTAGTAGCTAGAAGTTAGATTTTCGTAACTATACTTGACATGATCGGGCAAACAAAGAGAGGATTATTCCGTTGATTAGTAACCAGAATTGTAATATGAAAAGATGTTTCATCCAGTGTGGTGCTATATATCTGCAACTTGCCACGGGGCACGACGGTGGCTCTATCCCCACCCCCTTATTTCAAATAATCATTCTATTTCAGGTGTACATAGGAACCCCAATCTTCCTTGGTTGTATTTCTCCGCTTTGTTTGATTGGGCTTGTTTTTAGATTGTTTATTGTCTTGCCCCCTGTTTCATACTGATGCATGCTAATTTTCCCCTAGTTGTATTGCTTCTCTCTGTTTGATTGGTTTGTTTTTGGATTGTTTGTTGGCTTACTCCCTGTTTCATACTGGTACATACTAATTTTCCCCTAGTTGTATTTCTTCCCTGTTTTTTTATTGGGTTTGTTGTCTTACCCCCTGTTTCATTCCGGTACATTCTAATATGGACATTTTGCCAGCTCACTCTCTCCCTTAGCAACCCCTGGCTCTATGCACGTCTCCATCCTGGACTTCTGGTTCCCATTTCCACCTGTCTTACTCCTGCTTACCTCCTATTTTTCATCTGTATGCCACTGGTTTAACTAAAAAGTGAATGCTCACCATATCAAGTCTTCATTCCCAATGAATCGTGCTGTCTCTCAACTAGGTGCTTCTAGGGTACAAATGGTTGTTTCTCACCTTGGTGGAATGGGCTATTCACTAACTATTGATTAATGGACTATTCAATATGGCCAATTAGTGAAACTTTCACTAACAGTTTAAACACAGCAGGACCTTGAAGTAAATAAACAGCTTACATGAGAAAATCTAATGAATTGTTGGCTAGTTTACCTCAAAGAAAACTAAACACCATTCTTGCTAGATTAAGATTTGATCACACTTGAAATTTCACAAGCATTTGAAGTTAAGGGAATTGCCCTTTTGATGAATACTATGCCAACGCCATATCTAGCTGCCACACTATATTACAATACACATTTTTAATAATCAAATAGTCTATTGCTTTCATTTTTCCTATTTCATTATATAAGACATCCTTCATAGGGTTCCTCACCCCAATCTTTTTACTTCCTAAGTAGTTATTATTAGATCTAATTCAAAATCGTATTTTTCTTGCCACTGTTTTTTTTTTTTTTTTTGCAAAGTCACGAGTTCTTTTGTTAACTCTTTATTTTTCTCATTTCTTTTGCAATAATTTCTCAAATTTTTTTTTGAACCCTTTGGTTAGTGTGTGGTACAGAATAAAACCAGGAAGAAGAAAACTTTTTTAATTAATTAAAATAAGTTAATTCAATTAATAATAAAAGATTTTTAATGCTATTTTTAGCTGACATCTACTGCTTTCTATTGGAAATACGTTCTTCATGTTCTTTTAAATTCTGATTTGGAAAATATTCATATTATGCAGATATCAGCCGAATTTAAACAGTACTTTAAAGTACCGCTGGAAAATAAAAGGTTAAGACGTATGATACAATTAAATGAGTTTTTAAAATAAGATTTAAAAACAGGACATATGTTTGGCTTAAAGTTGGATCAAAACTGGGTTTTGCGCCTGTAAACTCAATCAAAATTAAACTGTAAACTCAATTAAAATTAAACTGTAAACTCAAACCTGTAAACTCAATTAAAATTAAACTGCAACTCAAACCTGTAAACTCAATTAAAATTAAATCAAATCGATCAAAGAAAGAAGTTTATTCCTCCTTTACCATCATATCTTGCCTCAAGGAATTGACAAGATATGCTAAACCGAGCGGGATTAGAATTAATTAATTGTCTAAGAGTTAAATGTTTTTATATAATAGCCATGCAATTTAAAATGTTTTTAAGGCATTCCTATTTAATTTCGTCTTATAACCAATATGTTACATTTTTCGAGGAGTTCTTTAAAAGTGTGATTCTAGGCATCTCCTGTTACTGGATTCTCCTTTGTTCATAATGAAAGTCTAACTTCTGAAGTCTGTGAGGCGAAACAATAAACCAATGCTCCTTTCTGGATAATGTTCATTCTTTTTTATTAGTTAATACTTTACTGAGAAGAAATTACGCCGCTGTCATTTAACCGTGAACATTACCAGGTCAGCTCCCTTCCTGTATGTAGACTAATAATAATCATTACGAATCGCATCACACTGAAGCAGACGATTTGAGTATTTGTTAAGAGCTGGGGGAAAAAAAAAACAATGGTCATGATTGACATTGCTTCAATTTTTCTTGTTTCATTCATCCGCAAGAATATTTAATTCATGAAAAAGGAAGTTGAAAAACATGTAATGTATTATACGAAAAATGATCCAATAAATTACCATCCTTTCTGAGAATCTTTCAATCCTGTCCATATTGAACCAAGCCGTGAAACACGTCTTAATCAAAGATGCAAGTGAATTTTTATCGTTCCTAGCTAGATAAACTTTCCTTTTATCTTGACTTCGGCACCAATATGTGTCATGTCTGCAATGAAATGCGATTGAAAGGAAATCCTTGGAAGGTTATTTACGATTCTCAAATGAAATAGATCTTCGTGGAATCAGTTTCACTCTTTTTATCTCTGCTTGTCACAAAATGACAATATGTAATTGTATGAGAAATTTAGGCTGTAATTAAATGCCTACGTTCTTTTGATTATATAAAGGATTGACAACTCTCTTGTAATTTTAAATTAAATTCGTGAGCTGCTTTGAAAGTTCATTGTTAAATAGGTGTGTTGCTTTTTGCTCTATGCTATAAAGGTGAATGCTAATTGCAGAGTCAGTGACTATCATCCAATGACAGATATTACTATGAATTTGTCATTTTCTAACTTGGTTTTGAAAATAAGATTTAATAAGATTTAATCGTTGTTTAAATGAGGAAATAAACTCAGAATTTTAGAAAGATCAGTTGATGAATTGATAAAAATGGCACTGATGATCCAATTTTCAACAAAACTTTTTTCTAAATGACGCTAGTTGTAATATTATTGCCAAGCTAGTTCTCCATTCAACTGCAAAATCCGGAGGTTAAGAACCTTGGGTTCAAGAACTCTACCAACCTTCCATCAAGTCGATAATTTTATAAATTCGGTGAATTTTTTAAATACGAATTTACAACCCAATTCTAATTAACCTTGATTGTATACATGATAAATTTTAATCCTTAGATAAAAAAAAAGGGTATTTTGCATTTGAATATCTAATTATTTAATACAAAATGTAATAATTTATCTAATATTTAAAATTAGTAGAGTAAAACCTTAAAATATATAAATTTCAAAAGCTTTATTTAACATTTAAAAAATCATTTCCTTAATTTTCACAAAAATAAATGCGCATTTTAATTTACAGTAGAAGAAAAATATTATTGAAATAAACCAATTGTACATATTTAGATAATATTATATATAAATTAATATAACAATATATATGCATATATTCTGTAACATTCTGTATCCCATTTAATACTTTTACAATTATATGAATATATTTATTTCATTGTTTTATTATTGCATTTTTTTATTCATTTATGGTAAACTCATTAAAATTAGGATTTAATTCATATTTTCTAATATGATAGGATATATGATAGTATAATATAATAGAGTATATAAAATAATATATATTCTATAGATAAAAAATATTGTCTATGGAATATATATTCTATAGATAAAATACGTTAAATAATTTAATTTAAATTGTCCTAATGATAATGGGTTTTTTCCTAAGGATAATTAAATTGTTCTAAAGATGGCACTATTTCTTGGATGAAAATTAAAACTAGATTAGTACAGTAAATTATCAGGGACCTTGGATTAACGGCTTCCTTGGGTTACAGCCCAATTAACTCATTGAGAAAATCGATCTTGTTGAGCCCAAAAGTCCGTCTACTAGATATTAAAACATTTTCAGAGAACACATTATTATTATTATTAACAATAAATAAAAAGTTTTGTAAAACATTATTTGATAATCCTTATCTACACTTGCATGATAATTGTTGCGAAATTATATAGCAGATTTCTAGTTTCAAAGCATAAATGTTAAATTTCTCCGCTTTATGTAGAGATAAGCACTGAATAAATGTTTTAACATCTAAAAATGATTTTAAAATAATAAGGATTTGCAACATGTATAAATGTTTATTTTGTCTATTAAAAATTAATTTTTTTTGAGATGTCATTGTAACAAATAGCCGATTCATAGATTTTATAGCAGTTAATTTTTTTGTTTATCCTTTGTCTATCATTAAAAAGTCATTCAATCCATATTAGCATTTTCGTGCTTGATTTATCGGACTGTAGATGGAATAAATTATTATGAGGCCCCGATTCTGAATAGACTAATAATCCTCGATAAAATTGGAGCACGCACGATTATTAATAGTTTTATTGCCGTCTTGTATACGAAGACAAACAATATCGTTTGTCAGAAATTCGAGCTCAACATTTTGAGGAATTTGTGGTGAAGCTTTATAAGCCAGATAACAGCTACCAGACATGAGTAATTACTTTTGTCTTGTGGTCATGTTACTCGGCTATGAAACCAAAGGTTGCGTTTTCGGTCCTCGCCTATCGCCAATAGCAACAAATTATCATGTTCATGAATCCGGAAACTACATTTTTGGCATTATGTCTGTCAGTGTGTAAGTTTGATTACTAAAAAATATTTTGAACTATATTTATAGAGCTATATGTTTAGAGTTTCTAAGAAACGGTGTTTTCACTTTCTCGTATACGTAGTATAGAGAATGTATAGTAATCATCAAAAAATTCGAATTAGTGGTTTTGCCCTCCATTGGCTTCAATAAACACATTTTTAGAACACTTCTGTCTGTCTCAGATAATTCAAGAACGCTTTGAATTTGATGATTGAAATTTGGTGTACGGTCTTTGCACCAAATTTACAGATTATTATCAAATTTTGTTAACAAAAAAGTCTGCCTATCCTGTTATTCAAATATAAGTTAAGACGATAACTACAAAACGAAGAAAGCTATATCGATGAAATTCGGTGCAAAGAATTAACATTTATAGAATAGACATCAATTGAATTTTGAGTCAAATCCAATAAGGCCCTGACCATCTGTCCGTCTATACTTTTAGAGACAAGTAAACGGGATAACTCAAAGTCATAATGACTTAAATATATTGTTACAAACCTGCAATTCGGCTTCCCAGCATAGTTTATTCCATCAATAGAAAGAAAGTTTTACAGTCATCTGAATGGGACTAGCGCGTCGGAGGTCCCAGAGCTTGGCGACAAACTTGGCGAACATTTGACGACTTGGCGACAAATGTGGAGACTTTGGCGCCGAAATAGATAATACCCGAAACTTCGAGAATTTTCCCGATCCGTCCAGTAGGAACCGAGATACGCCTCGAACGTTCCTGATTGGTTGAGAGGCTTCTAGCCCCGCCTCCTGAGACCTATAAAAGGAAGCGACCGCCGCTGCCGAGAGAGACGACGGAGTAGTCCGAAGACGGAGCGGAAAAGCCAGTAGTCCGAGTTCGAGAGCAGCGAAGTCAAGTCAGTAATCCGAGCCAGAGTCGGAGAAGTAGAAGACGGAGGAGTCGGAAGCGACTGAGGCAAGCTAGTGCTGAACTGAGTTGTGCGCTACTGTCTGCGGTAGATTCTGGTTGTATGCTACACGTCTCGGGTGAAGATAATCGTCTTCTGTGCTGTATATAGTTGTCGCTTTGTGCTGTCCTGTGTGTCTTCGTGTAAATAAACGTCGTTGTTTTTATTCTACTTCTGCCTGCTAATTGAGCGTTCTACACACCATATCACTTCCACTATCCAAACGAACCCCGGTAAAGAAAATTTCGTAACAATATTAAATTTGGTATGAGAATTTGTGACAACAACAGCAGTTTTATGTCTAATTTTTGTTTCAATAGATTGAGAAAAACACGTCTAAAGCACAAATTCGATTTTTGGATACTGTTAATCACAAGTCAGGGATTAATAGCCATAAAAATTGCCAAGGATGACATGACAGATTCAGTAAAAATGCTAAATTCAAGCCAAAGGTTAATATTTCGTAACCATTGTACGCCAATGCCATGCAAGCTTTCTCTGGGATAACTCCTTTATTAAAGAGTATGTGAGAAATTTTTGAAGAGACCACTTCCACTGGTTATATTTCGGTGTTAACAGTGCATTCAAATTTCAGTTAATAGTCAGTCACTTGCGCAGTATTCCCCCAATCAATGCGTAGAACAGTCCACCGCAAGGGGTAATAACACGCAAACGAACTTGCTCGTAAACCGATTTTTTTTTTTAATAAATTGGTTGGACAAAAAAAAAAAAAACTGCACTCATTTCACATTTAATCGTTGCATTTGATACGCTGAGTTTTCCAGCCTTCCCCTATTCTATTATGAAAACATCACTGCTGTGTGGAACTCCGAAAATAAATGGCATAATTTTATGCTCAGGAAATGAAGAAATAACACCTTTATTACAGAGTAAGTGATAAAGTTATGTGGAAATAACGCCCCGTCGGTTGATTTCAAATGCAGTACGAAACACAGGTCATTTCATTCCATCTTTCTGTAAAAATGTTTAAATAGCATGATATAAATAGTGGTTTTAAATATGTTTGAAACTTGCGTGATATGTTTCAGCTTACTCAATTGAACACCCTCATTTGGGTTGTTAGCCAACAAGAAAATAAGAAAAATTGACTTATACCTTTCAATTTCAAAAAGTACCTTTTAATTTAAAAAAAAATCGGAAGATACATTTCATAATTATTTAAACCTTCAGGTGAAATGAACGACTTAATATCCAACGAAAGAACAGAAAAAGCACACAAGGTCCAATCGATTTCAGCAGATTAGATAAAAGCCCAAGTCGACAGACAACCAGGACACATAAAGCAGAACAATAGAAATGAACAAATAACAGCCTTGGCGACATCGGAAAGAACATTAAAAAAATACCCTTTTAATTCCTTCTCAGACATAAATTTCATAGCAAACGATAACTATTTCAACGCTTGAGTGAATCTGTCTTTTAATAAAATAATAATAATAAAACGAATCTCCCACAACCACGTGACAGTGGGCGATCATTAGAGAGAAAGAGAAATAGAACTAGAGATATTGACGGGAATAAATCGTCTGCAGAAGGAGCTTACCCAATCGAACACCCTCATTCGGGTTGTCGGCCTTGGGCCTGGCGTACAGCCAACCACCCCCATCTCTCGCCACCCCTTTTTCTTTCCAGACCTTGGTGTCTCAGGGAAACAAAGGATTCCGGAATAATATTCGCAGTGAGTCAACTTTGTAAGCAGACGATAGCAAGAATGGAATGTCACCGCTATCATTACTGTATCGTTTGCTGTTAATGTGAGGGCGCTGGTGACGTGTCTTCTTTCTGCTTTTGTTTGTCTATCTCTCACTGGTGTCTCTATGACAGCTGGCATGGCGAGTGAATACTTTTTTGCATATGAACTTGGGAAAGTGGCATGTGTTTTTCGAACAGCAGGGGAGGACAACAGCATGGGGAATTTCTCGATGATCCGGATTGGATTGTTTACATACATCGAATAAATTGATGAGGTGCGAGGTTGCGTGGTGTGGGTCGTGACCTTTGGTTTGACCTTCGAATGAATTTGATTCTTTCTTTCAGAAAAAGTATCCTTTTTGAGGAGGAGGCATTGTTTTGTTTCTGGTTTCGTTAAAAAAATGAAATCATTGACAGTTTGGTGATTTGAGTTTGAAAAATGAATTAAGTTTGAGTTTAGAATGGAAAACAAATAATGAAATTGAAGGTTCAAAAGGATAATGAAAGAAAACAGTTAATGATAAATGACAATGGATGAATCACTTATTTTTCAAAGAAAAGATAAAATTTCATTATTTTTTCATAAAACAGAGATGAAAAAGAACTATTAAAAATATAATAAATTAGAAAAATTAATTTTTTTTCTCAACCTATATATTTTTATTTTCTTGTATACAAAGTACAGAGAATGTATTGTAATCGTCAAAATATTAGAATTCGAGCTTTTGATGAATCTCACACATTGTGCAAAATTTCTGTCTGTATGTGACAAAGATAATTGAAAAAATGCTTTGAGCTAAACGGATGAAATTTGGTATATGGTCTTTACAACAAATTTGTATATTTCAATCAAATTTTGAGAAAACTCCGTTCAGAGGAAGACTGTCTGTCTTGCTGTTCGGATATACATTAACATGATAACTGCAAATCGAGGCACCATTCTAAAAGGATTGGTATTGCTTATGTATTTCGTGTCAGAAAAATATAAATAAGTTTTTTTTCACCGTATTTCTCAGTCTTAACTTGTCAATTTTTTAAGGAAAATTACAGAGTAAGCCGATTCGAACATAAAACAAGCAGCTTTGAATTTTTCAAATTCAGCTGAACACGAGAAAGTTCCAAAATAGTAAGTAGTTTACTCATTTGGCGTCACATTTACACTACAAAGACAAATTCCAATGTCATATTTTCCAACTGAGAATTATCTTCAGTTGTGCTGTGTTGTAGTAACCTTTATACTTTCTAGAATATTGTTACGAAATTTTCTTTACCGGGGTTCGTTTGGATAGTGGAAGTGATATGGTGTGTAGAACGCTCAATCAGTAGGCAGAAGTAGAATAAAAACAACGACGTTTATTTACACGAAGACACACAGGACAGCACAAAGCGACAACTATGTACAGCACAGAAGACGATTATCTTCACCCGAGACGTGTAGCATACAACAGCAGCATACAACCAGAATCTACTGCACACAGTAGCGCACAGCTCAGTTCCGCACGAGCTTGACTCCGTCACTGCTCACCGTCGCTTACGACTCATCCGCTCCGTCTTCGGACTTCTCCGACTCTGGCTCGGAATACTGACTTGACTTCTCTGGCAGGTGCAGCCCCTTATATAGGTCTCAGGAGGCGGGGCTAGAAGCCTCTCAACCAATCAGGAACGTTCTAGGCGTATCTCGGTTCCTACTGGGCGGATCGGGAAAATTCTCGAAGTTTCGGGTATAATCTATTTTGGCGCCAAAGTCGCCAAATTGGTCGCCAAGTTTGTCGCCAAACTCCGTGACCCCCGACACGACGCCCAGACTCTGTCCCACAGAGATGACTGTAAAACATTCTTTCTATTGATGGAATAAACTATGCTGGGAAGCCGAATTGCAGGTTTGTAACAATATTAAATGTACATAAAAGATAAAATTTAGAATTTAAAGAATTTCAACTTTTTCGATATATCTAATCCTGAAAAAAAGGAATAGAAAAAAAAAGGAAAGGAAAGAATTCAGAATTCTGCCCGTCTATTTTTGAACACAATAACTCAAAAATGAAATGAGAGTTAAGGACTACTGAAATTCGGTATGGTCTTTTTACAGCAATATTTTATCTCTTGATTAAATTTTCACTCAAAAATCCATCAGCGAAGTCTGTTGTCAATCCGACCGCAGAAACTGAAATGCGATTTTTTGTACAAAGAGAAAACTATTGAAATCGTGAAAAAATTCGAGCTTTACATTTTAACGGATCTCTACTTTTCAAACTTTTCTGAGTTCGAAGAATATTCGTAATTATGCTCTCTGTCTGTGAATATGATACTTAAAAAAAGTTTGAGCTGGATGAATGAAACTGGGCATTGGTTTTTTTTTTTTTTACACCAAATTTCTAGATTTTATCAAATTTTGAATGAAATCCAATCAAAGGAAGTGTGTCTTTCAGACAATCAGAATGCAAAATAACACGATGACTACAAAAAGAAAAGAGCTGTATAGATAAAATTTAACACATAGGATTTACACCTTAAAGGCTAAATCCATGTATAATTTGGGATCTAATACTTCGAAGGGTTGAGCTTTTGCATTGTATATCAAAGCGACAGCTCAAATATGTAGAGACTTCAATAAATGAAATCTGGCCTATAACCTTGTGAGTATAATTGTAGCAATTTGTCGAATTTAAACCGTAGGAAAGAAAGGATTCCAAAATACATATTCGATTATTTTGCTATTTGTGTATTAACCGCATATCAACGAAATAGCCAAAAAATGCACATTAATTTGTTCTTCTTTAACTATTGTTCGCTAATTGCATGACACTAATTATACAAAAGCACTGGTTTTCCTTACTTTATTACGAACTAGACAATTCTTCTTCGCAGGACATTAAAAATAGATATCTGAGTACTCATTTGCGTTCACAGCTTTGTCCAGGTCCATAATTTTATGTTGCAGTGGAAGAGTGACGGCAATTTTATTAAAATATGCGAGGAAGTTTCGAGTAACTTTTCCCAATAATTGAGCATATAAATGCAATCTGGTATGTAATCCTGATGCTACAATTATTGAATCATATCAGAGTCTGGGCACAAACAGAAGAACTGTTCGATTTTTTGTCACTGTACGACAAAGCTCAACACACACACACAAAAAAAAAAGGAAGATATGTGAGTAAAATAGAGAATCGAGGAAATGAACATTCCCATTGGTTGCTTTCCGAAATTCTTAACCTGAAATGGCATAGATTATTTGGCGTTTGTTACCATGAGCTTGAATTGTCTATTTTATTCTACTAATATTGGAAAGACATTTGAACAACCGGCAGCAGTTCCGAATTGAAACTAGAAATATAGGTCATCAAGATAAGAAAAATAAACAAATTCTGCGTCAGTGTGTCTCATGAAACGATGAAATAATCAAACGTGCAACTGAAAAAAAAAAAAAAAGGTAGATAAAAACGATGGCATCAACAGAAAGAAAATTTCACAAGACAAAAATATACTGATTGCACAACTTTGAATGATAACGAATGAAACGAATTTGAATGATAACACACACACAACAGCACAATGATACTTCGTTATTTACACTTAGATTTTTTAAAATTTCATATTGTCTTCTGGTTTGACAAATAATCAAAATTATCTTATATTTTTATTAAAAAAATTTATATATGTTTTTTTTAAAAATTAATAAGCATTGTCATTCGAAATTCTATTCTGATTTTTTTTAAACAAAAATGTCTTCATAATTTTTGCTGATACTTATTCTACTACTAATCATCAGCGGAAACAAAAGGATTCAACTAATATTAGGAGCTACGACACCATTAATAATATATTCATAATTCAAGGATTTATTTTATAATTTATTATTTTAGTAATTTTGTGACAATGCGTGAGTTTTTATTCATTTTATCAGGTTAGTATAACTCAAGACAGTACAGCATTTGCGTTTGTACTTAATCTACTTAAGCATACACACAGTATTTATAGATATTGGAATTTAATATTATGAGACATAAGAATCTGGCCCAATAATAATTGATAGTACTACTATTATCCTAATGTTTTACAATTCACATTGTATGCGTTTTTTACAAAATTTACTTATTTGGCATTGGCATATAACATATTTTTCATCGAACGCTTGCTGCCCCTTTCATCCCAGAGCCGCAAGCTGCCTAGTTCGAAATCCACCATTGTAGATAAAGAAAAAAATTATATGGAAGATACAAAGGAAAAACATAAGGATTAATTTAATAATATATATAGTTTTGAAATATATACAAAGGAAAGCCATCATTATTTCACAAATCATTAATCATCATTATTTTCTACTAAAACTAAATTTTTTTCACTATTTGGGGAAAATTTATCAACAGAAATATGTATGTGATATCGATAGCTCTAAATTACAGTATAAGAGGAGGCTGAAATTTGGAACACGATTTTATCGCCAAAATTGGGGATTTTGAGAATTTTGGACCAAATCCATTACGAAATGGGCTGTTTTTGTGTCCGTTCATGTGTATGAGTAAAAGAAATGAAAGATTAAGGCGAGAGAAACTTGGTAAATGCCATAACTCCACAATATTTCGTTTGCATTAAATTTTGGACAAAATTAGAAGCGAAAAAGTAGTGAAACAATTATTACTAAAACTAAATCTAAAGCCAGTCATATAGTGGTTACATATATTTCAAAAAGTTGAGGGAAGAGCTTTTCCGTTATTTTATTTTCCAACTGTGTTGAAGCTGTTCTTTTTTGTCACTTTTTGCTGTCTTGTATTTGAAGTGGGAAGAGAGAGACAGAGACAGACAGAGAGAGAGAGAGAGAGAGAGAGAGAGAGAAGAAAATTATTGCAATCATCAAAAAATTAGAACTCGAGATTTTAACGCATCTCCAAGTTTCAAATCAATACGAGTCCAAAACACATTTTTGTAATTATACGAACAGTCTGTGAACACAATAACTTAAAAACGCTTTGAGCTAGACAGATGAAACTTGTAAAACTTTACAGATTTCTATCACATTTTGAATGTTATTGATTCTGAAGAAATATGTATGTTTGAATATAATGGAAAATGATATCCACAAAGCGAAGAGAGAAAATTTGGCACATATGTTTCATATCTAAATTGTAGATATGTAACATATTCGAAACTGCATCTGTCCAAGAGTTGGCTTGTATGTTTTTTCACAATCATGGAAAATGCAAAAACTAAAAACCACAACGACTAAGATATACGAGATTAGGTATGCGATTTCTTGACTACAATTGCAGTTCTCTATCAAAGTTTGTCTTCAATCCGTCTGAAAACCAGTTCAAAATAAGTTTCTGGTTCTTGTGTATTAACCGTATGTCAGCAATTGATTATCAAAGATCGTACACTATATTCAGTAAAAACGCTTGATTCGCGCCAAGAACTATTGTTATTTCACAACTATTAATCGTCAAAGTCATCGAATTAATACACAAGTACAGGTTTCTTTTTATACTGTACTACGAAGCACAAACTGTTCATGAATGTGTTTTTCTAATAAGAATTTGAGGAATTCGTGACCTTGTCCAATCTCTATAATTTGGGGGGGGGGAGGAGAATGATAACATTTTTATTAGAAATTACATGCGAAAGTTTTGTGAAGAATACTTCCGCTGACTTCATTACCAGTTCATATATTATATATAATTTAATTTTGGTTCATTTCGTTATTGTGATAAAATAAAAACGATAGTAATGTTAAACCCTTACCTGCCGAGGATAACTTGCGAGATTCGGTCCCCAGTGCCACGAATATATAGACGTATATTTTGCGAGACATATATACGCCAGGGGCAGGCAAGGGGTTAAAGTAGATGAAATATATAGAAAACAGTATATCATTCTTATGGAGAAAAAGAACTTCTTTGAGGGGTATTTATTGTCGGGTGCCTAGAGAGGATTCGAGTAAGTAATTTTCTTTTAATCTTATTAGAATGAACAATTGTTGAAATTTCACATTTAATTCGAGTAAAATTAGGGATTTCAATCAGGCAGCAACGTAAAAGTTTAATGAAAAAAAAATTCTGGCTGCTTGTATTAAAATATTATAAGCACTTAATATATAGCACAGTTCTTCGATCTTTCGATGAGCCATCACGGGTACATACAGAACAGAGTATAGAGTAGACATTTTTGAAAGAAAATTCGGTCACTCTGAAAACATATAGAGTTATTTTTAATTTAGAAATAAGGTTCAAAATGTCAGAAATATAAGTGATCACATTTTTAAATATTTCAGATTATTCAACCCAATGGTTATTTTGGGAATGTTGCACTTGTGGAGAGCACGTTGATCAACGGTAAAAGTCGAAGTGTAAAGAAAGATAATGCCAAATTAGTGACTGAGTTTTTTATCCTTTTAAATAAGCAGTACTCGTAGCTTGGAATATAAATGATATGCAACAAATGCCATACACTACAATCCGAATATAAATGATATGCAACAAATGCCATACACTGCAATCCGAATATAAATGATATGCAACAAATGCCATACACTGCAATCCGAATATAAATGATATGCAACAAATGCCATACACTGCAATCCGAATATAAATGATATGCAACAAATGGAATACACTACAATCCGAATATAAATGATATGCAACAAATGGAATACACTACAATTCGAATATAAATGATATGCAACAAATGGAATACACTACAATTCGAATATAAATGATATGCAACAAATGGAATACTAGGGTTTATAAAAAACCCACTTTTTGAACGGTTTTTGAATTTTTGTCAAAAAACAGAATAAGGAAAAATATTTTATATAAAATAACAAAAAACAAAATCAATATCAAAGTCAAAATATAAAAAAAAAAATTAAGAATTACATATACATATTCCTTGCACACACACACACACACAAAAAAAAAAACGAAACCTCGAACAAAAAATTCCAAATAATATTTATATTATTTTTACTATTTTAATTTCTTCCAAGAAAATAGAATTTTAAAAAACATAAAATATTCACTGAACAGTGGCTATGTCTTGTTCTTATTTTGGACACAATATTGCCTGAAATAGAAAATACTCGTTCACTAGCTACTAAACTTGATTTTATTGTTTTCATGGCATCAAATAACAAATCTAAATTTTTTTGTGTTCTTTTATTCGTTACCTCAAATAATGAAAATTCAGCTCTCAGTGTCTTTGGATTTGTAAGTTTTCTTCAGGGTCTTCATGAAAGTTATGAATAGATTTTTCTATGGCTTCTTTTAAAAAAGCATTACTCTGTTGTAGTTTCTTCTGTTTGCTCTTCACCAGAATCGGTTTTTCACATAAGTATTTGGAAATATTCTAGACAATATCTTTCCAGATAACTTAATTTCGGGTTTTGAAGCTAAAGAAAGTACACTCGATTTCTTCGCAGAACTAGAAATGTTGTGGATTTTGCAACTACAGCAAACGAGTTGGTAATTCTACTTGTCTTCTTTCTTGAATTCGTTCTTTTAAAGCATATAATAATTTCAAACTTATTTCAGTGTTTAAATTTTTTAATTCATTTAACAGAAATTCAAATATACCTTCACTTGTTAATAAATTGGCATCTCGTAGCCCAAAGACTTCCGCTGCTAGACAAATCTGTCCTAACTAATAATTTTTTTTTTTTGAAGAATATCCAGGCGTTCCGGAAAACCGGTTTTCAAATGTGACAAATTTACTTTAAAAACCGGTTTTTTAAAACCGGATTTGAAAAACCGTCAACTCACCCTATGCCATACACTACAATTTGAAAACTGATAAAACAGGAAATAGGATTTTTTTTTTACGAACCTCTTTAATCATATCGAGATTAATCCTAATCCAATCAGCGATTGTTAAAAGTTCTGAAATGAGTATAAAATTTAAACATGAGAATTTAAATCCTTGCTATGCTAAAATCATTCTCCTAATCGATTATCAAATTGCCCTTTCTCCTTAAAACACCCTGATCTGAAACAGTTCAACCTGAATGCTTTTGTTTGAAATCTAGTCCAGTAATTTCAAAATTAATCACATCTTTTCGATTCACTTCTAAGCCTTATCCCAAGCTGTTTCTGTAATTCTGCATTAAAGAATTGAAATCTTACTTGGCTCAAACCACACTTATATGCGTCTGCCAAATGGTCTCTTCTTTTTATTTTAGGCAATCTGACCAATTCTTCTATTTGCAGTCAAGCTTATTTTATTCCTTATTGTTCAACCTTAAAGTTAATCATGCCCTTTTCACATCACCCTTAAGATTCATTCTAAGTGGTATCTATACCTCCTACAACGAAAAAAGTAAATCTTACTAAACTTAAGTCTTAGTGGAATTTTTTTTTGTTTGAAATCTTTTATTGCAACTTCACAATTCATCAATCCTTTAACAATGCACTCTTAGATTTTCTAACCTTCTTCTTGTTCTTGCGTACAGACGACCACCCCGCCACCACTGAACGTAGCAGTATCGACAGGATTTGTAGATTTTCTAACCAGATTTAAAATGACCTTTAGCTAAATTTCCGAGTTTTCGCTAGATTCCATTTTATATTCAGCTCGAAAAAAAAAATTTGGCAACAGCATCCAAGCAACTAAACCAAGCAAACTGTCGAGAATAACTAGGATATTTTAACGACTTATAAAACGTCTGAATAACACTAGTTTGTTACATCATTGATCTTGAGTTTGATGAATTAGATTTCGCGTTGACTTTTTATAAATTAAAAAAAAATTCTGCAAACGAAATTCCAACATAAAAAAAAAGAAAGATGGCAAATCGTAATATAAAAAGAAGTGAATGAGTAAAAAAAAAAAGGGGGTCATGCGTAGCTAACTTAACCTAACCATTTATGATTATTGCATTTGAAATTATGAAAAGATTACAGCGTTTCGGTGCGTCAAGTTCCAAAATTTCCCATAATTTTACGTTTCGAGAACTTTTTTTGCTCGAAGGCGTCTGAAATGAAGCGAAAAATGGCTGAAAAATAAAGAAAAACGAAGCAGGAAGCGTGAGGAAGATTCCATTTAAACGAAAGGAAGATAATCTTATGAATAGTTAACTTCCTATCTGACGGACTAGTTGAGAAAAAGAACGAGGGAAATTTTTGTTCTCGCATGCAGGAATTGTGCATATGAAGAAAGCTATAAAAATATAACTGTTTCGTAGACCCTTTGAACCGAATCATCAAAAGAAAAGAAAGGCACTTCTGTTTTTAATGCTCAAACATTAATGTCTTTTTTTAAATTTTATTTCGTATTCAAACTATCGTTAAATACTTTATTTTTATAGCTGAAAATTTAAAATCAATTTATTTCTTCACTGTCTTCTCTTTTTAAATTGAATATTTTGAAGCTGTTTGAACCTTCTCTCCATTTGAGAATCCATTTTTACGCTGAAATAAATTCTAAGACAGAAAAAAAAAAAAAATTCAAGAAGCTATTAATAAAAGGAAACTACTTTGATGAAATAAATGAGAAATTAATTAATAAATTAAATCAACGAGACACCCCCCTTTACACACACACATATACAATACGGTGTTTTAACCTCTTCGTTGTCCATAACGCGTCTAGCGCTTTCAAGTGAAACTTCTGCAGGGCGGCCTGCAACACACTCCAGTAGTTCTTCTACATTTAAAAAATTTTAAACGTTTAAAACGCTTTGTAAAAACTTGCTTGTTTGAATTTTTATTTTTGTTTGTTCTAATGCGGCGAAAAACAAAGGAAAAACAAATTTTCGCTGACAGGGGAGGACAGCGAAAGGGTTAAATGCCTCATAGTAGAATGGTGAAAACTGATTTAAGAAATTGGTGTCCTTTTCACAAAGTGATTTCAAAATTGAAAATATATTTACAGTGCAGACGATATGATTGATCACATACCGATTTTTATTTCTATCAATTTTCACAAGGAATTTTCACAAGGCAGTCAACTGTTTGATAGATGGGATCCAAAATTTGATGTATATTATACAATTCTAATGCCGAGTCTATATACTTTCCATCCATTTGTCTAATCAATTTGATTATTTGTGTTTTATAGCTATCGTGTTGCTTTAGATCAACGAACCGATAAATTTTCCATAAAAGGATTTCGTCCGATCATAGAAATCTAAAAATTTAGTGAAAAAGTCATATCTGTTGCTCACAAACATGATTGATAGATCTAATTCTAAAAAAGTTGTTTATCAGGGCGGTCTGAAATCTGAAGATTCATCAATATCTCGCAGTCGAACAACAGAGACGATTATAATACTTTCCTTTTGTATATCTTTTATGAACGCGAAAATACAAAACCAAACAGTTGAGTTTAAACGGATGTAATAAAACTTTAAAAAAAACAATTTGCTTAATAATATCGTTTTTAGGCAAAAGATTGCGTTTTAAGCACTTTGTCAACTCCCGAAGTATTTCATGCCAACTCTCGTAATCTTAATTTAAAAAGTTGCAGTAAAACTGTCTTCAGAATTCCCCAAGTGAATTAAAGCGAGATTCAGTTCTGGGAAATCAATTAGATAGTTTAGTTTAGTTTAGTTATATTAACGTCCCGTTTGAAGCAACATTAGGGCTATTTTGGGACGAACCTCGTAATTTTGAACCGCGGTCAGATGACGAGGACGACACCTGAGCTGGCACCCCCCTCTGCACACCACACCACAACAGCGGGAGGACGTTTGGTCAGAACGGATTTAACGTGCAATAGACCCCCTTACACGACGGTTCTTCGGTGGAATCGGGTCTCGAACCGGAAACCCTCTGGTTCCGAAGCCGAGACCTTACCACCAGGCCACCACGGCCCGGGAAATCAATTAGAGAAAGAATGCTTATTTCCATCCGAATCATATAAGTGAACATTTGTCCAAATCTAGTGGACAAATGATGATGGGAACTAATTTCTCATCAGGAAAGAATTGATTGTTGAATTTTTTTTCTTCCAAAGAAAACACACATGTGGTTTAATTTTGCGTGCAAGTCCTCCTGGAAGCCAGAGAAGCAATCTACTAATTATTGAAGTAGGATTTCAGGTGCGACCTAGGTATGATTCGCTCTCGGATTCGAAAACTTTCCACACTTTTATGTATGTGTCAGGGTGCGTTTATTTAGTCAAAATAGAGGTAAGAGGAGATATGAAAGTAGGAGATGTTTACATTTAGAATAAGGTGAATTCGGATTATTCGCAGATTAGGGGAACGTAAAACCTGCGGATAAGGCTTAGCATTGTTGAAAAAAGATACAAATTCACATTAAAAAATTTTAGAACAGTTTTTTACTTAGAGTAAAGAACTTCAATATTAAGTTATGATGAATAAATGAAAGAATTCTGTTCTTAAAATTTGGTACTTCACTTTTTTTCAAAATAATAATAACTTTTATATTAAAATGCTTCTCTTTTTAATTTTTCATTGAATTTTTTGATAACATTTTGAGATTAACAACAGTAAAATAATCCCGGTTACATTTAAAGGCCTTATTTAAAATACCCTTCAAGCCACTCCTGAAAGCTTTTTTGCTACTTGAACTAGCCATATAAGCAATCAATGCGAAATATTTGAGTTAAAATAAAACTCATAAAAATAAAGTGAATTGAAACTGAACATAATATTTAAACTGAACGAAAAAGTATCCAATACGGCGAAAATCAAGATCAAAGAATGATGAAGATTATCGGAAATGGCTTATTCTTCAACACCTCGCCCCTTACAGAGGTAGAATCATCGAAAAGTGGTAGTCTCCGAATATTGAAACGAACAGTATTCCAAGAAACTCAGGTGGCTGAGATATTGCAAAGGCAGCGTGAAGTATATTTAATTGGTCCACTAATGACCTCGAGGTTATGGGACGGTATTTAGGAAGATTGGAGGCTGTATCTTTTGGCTACGCTATTATCCAGTATTATTCATTCTAAATCTCTAAAAGACATGACACATAAATCGCTCTTATTACATATTACTGAATTTTCAAATGTAAGCACATCATTATACGAACAAGCATGACAGATTAAAAAGATGTCTAAATGGCAGACTCGTCAATCTATATCTATACTTATAATAAAGCTCAATGTGTGTGTGTGTGTGTGTTGGCGCTCTACAGGCCAGACCATTCAACCTACAGCTACCAAATTTGGCACCTTGGAGGCTGGGAATGTGCACCTGGGGGTTATTTTTTCAAATTTTTAATTAGAATTTTATTTATTTAAAAATTAAGCAAAATTTTGATGTGTTTCTACTATAACTTCCGAAAATATTACCGCACAAAAAAGATTTTTACATGAAGTTAAAGATCAAAAATTTATCTTTTAAATGATACTAATGTTTTAATCTTAACATTAAATTTCTATTTTTAATGAATTTTTAAATAAATATTTTAACTATGTTTTTCAATAATATTTTTTGTAAAAAATAAAAATAAAATTAAGCACGTTTCGCATTCATGGTAAAAAATTAGCTTTTTACAAAGTGTTGCCATCACATTGATTAAAGCTCCAATTAAAAATAAATTAAATCTTTTTGGAAAGGAAATCTGCAAAAATATAATTTTCGGCACGTGTTTGTAGGAAATGAAACAAATATGAAATATTTTTTCTAAAAAATAAATTCAAAACAAATTATTTTATGATCTTTTACACTCTCTATATAGGGTGTTTATTTAGTCCTGGAACCATTTTGATGTTTAATGACTCATAAAATAATGAGGATATAAACAAACTTATGGCATCTTATTGATGGAATAACTCATATATTTTCCTTTTCAGGTTTGAATATTTTTACTTTTGTAAATATCGTCTGCGCGTGTGGTTAATTTCAGATAATTTCATTTTCCAGTCTAATTATCTGTACTTTTCTAAATATCGTCTGCTTATTAATTGAATTTTTCTCTCTTTTGTTTTTGGCAACTATTGAAATGTTATGTTTACTTTTGATGTGTTTGTTCTATGTAGTACTTTTCTATGTGATGTTTTATTCGAGCGGATATTAAGGAGAATGCACAGATTTTATGGTGGTCATAGAGTTAATTTCCAATCAACTAAATCACTGACTTTTAAGAGTTAATTTCCAATCACTTAAACTGACTGATTTATGAAAATTTGAATATCACTATTCAATAAAAAAAGGATAATTTTAGATTTTCCATCGATCGCTTCAAAGAAAATATGCCAATCAGCGCGCAGGTTTCTCAAGATTAATTGGCCTAAGATTATGAAAATGTTGAGTATTTCTAAATTTTTAACATTTAAAACTTCATAAATCAGTCTTAGTTGATCGTGGAAAATAGAAACATTCATTCATTCATTTATTTAAAATTTGGTATGTTCAGAATATTTCTCAGAATATGATACCTTACTGCATTAAATTTAGATTTCATAATTTTTGAAATATATTTATAGGCAGGAACAAAATATTATTATTGATTTCATTTCAATCCTTTTGAAAGCAAAACTTAAAACTGAATTTTGTGCTGAATCTCAGAAATTTTTGTTGAATTATTGTTTGAGATATTACATAAATTATGAAAAATATTTTGTAATTAACATAAGACAAATACCGAGCGATTCTGTTTGCAATACTCACATTCAATAATAATAATATTTAATAAATAACAATAAAGATGATAAATAAAATAAAACGCTTGGTTTTATTAAAAAATATCTTAATATTAATTGCAATTTCATCATTTACATTTTAATTTAAAGTTGAAGTTTTACCGGAAATGACAACAAATTAGCAAAATATATATAGTAAATTGAACGAAACGATCTAAACAACAGTATAAGTTTGGTATGACTATCTAAATTTGAAGATTAAAAATGTTTTGTTTGAGAATCCTTTAAGAGACCAGTTACTTAAAATATTTAATTGAAAATTGTAGCGAGCGGTAATACTGGCGAACCGGCTGGTCGCCAAAGGCGGCTAGTATATAATAAATCCGAGTTTATCTGTTATCCATGGTATAATGAATAGTGGTGCCACCAATGGTATGGTAATGGTATAGTGAATCTATAATCTGAGCCA
>JAPMOR010113424.1:0-22131 GCA_026543865.1 Argiope aurantia | reverse complement strand
TAATGGTATAGTGAATCTATAATCTGAACCTCCAATGGTATGGTAATAGTATAAGGAATCTATAATCCGTGCCACACTGTGATGATATCTGAGAAATTCGAGGAAACAACGCTTATCCATGCACCCTTTTCTGCAAATGGATATATCAAACAAAGCCAAATACCCACGATCTTTTTCTTTCATTTCAGAAAGTGACCTCAAAGAACATTTCAATAAATCGATTATAATCCACATTAAATGTTGCTCAATGGTATCAAGTCCCACAAAAGTGGGCTGATACAAAAATGCCCAGTTCTTAAGTGGACACACCTCACTGCCTCCAGAAAAAGAAAAAAAATACAGATCTCTTTACCATTTTTATTGGATTCGTGCCTTTTCCGTCAAGGCTGGCGAGAAGTCCTCGCCAAAATGGCCAAAAATCTAGAATTAAATGCAAATCGGCAGATCCGAGCAAGAGACACGATAAGACGGATTTAGGTCGTCTCGGTTTTCGTACTTTCTCTTTAAGGAAAAAAAAAAGTGCCATAAAAAATTGTAGACTACAATGGTAATGCCCGATTCGTGCAGCATGGACTTCGAAGAAAAAAAATGGAATAAAAAATGAAATACTGGTAATTATGCAAGTTGCGTAAGGTCGCTTTAAAAAAATTGGAAAAATTCATTTATTTTTTTAAAAAAAATTAGCATAGGATAGGATTAGTGAGGATTTCCGTGTATTTTTAAAAAACCGTCACACATTGTGGTAGCTCACTGATTAGAGGAACAAGTTTATGAGTGTCTGATAACAATATTCAAATGAGAATACCGCATTCTTGAAATCACTGTTACTCATCCGTGTAATGGCCATTTTCTCCTATTATCTTATCTCATCTTCGAAGCAAATAGCATACTCATCATTATGGAGCTCTATGGATTAGTAAATTGAAATTCAAAGACAGCACAACTAATAGATTTCATATTTTGCTAGTATTTTTAACTGAGAGGTTCAAAGCAAGCAGTACCTAAAGCATTTTTGAGAATGAAGGAAAATTTATCACCTTAGAAGTTTGAGACATCGATTCCTTCTTTCCAAAATTCCCTTTTATTCCAAATTTCCCTTTTATGAAATATGCATAATAATGCATTGTAGATGTCCAAAAATTTGACTTCCAGCTTTTGACTGTACACGCATAATTTAGACATCTCTTCGTTTTTAATTTCTCGTATACATAGTATAGAGAAAATATAGTAACGCCAACTCAAGATTTTGACGAATTTTCAAGTTTGAGACTTCCTTGAGTTCGAAAAACATATTTTGCGAAAATGTCCGTCTGGCTGTCTATCTGTGACAAAGACAACTAAAAAAAACTTTGCTCTAAACGAAGGAAATTTGGTATACACTATTTACACCAACTTTATAGATTTGTATTAAATTTTAAGTAAATTCCTCTCAGAGGAAGTTTATCTGTCCGGCTGTTCGTATATAAGTTAATACGATAAAAACAAAACGAAGCGAGCTAGATGGATAAAATTTGGTACACAGATTTAACATCTATAATGTAGACATATGTCAAATTGTGAGCTAAATGCCATGAAGGGTTGACCGTCTGTTGGTCTATACTTTCAGAAAAATGTAAATGTGATAACTGAAAAACTCAATGATTTAAATAAATCGATTTTGGTACGTTATTTTGTGACTACAATTATAGCTTTGCGTCCAATTTTTGTTTTTATCGGTTATTAAAATGCGTCTAGAACACAAATTCAATTTTTGGATCTATTAACCGCATGCTGAGATTGATCGCCAAATGACTCGCCAAAGATGACACGATAGATTCAGTGAAAATGCTATATTCCCTCCAAAGGCTAATATTTCCAACTATTGTACGCCAATGACATGCAAGCGTTCTCCGAGATTACACCTTTATTAAAGAGTATGCGAGAAAGGTTTGGGTGACAACTCCCGGTGGTTTCTATCTATATTAGTGAGGTGGGAAAATCGTTTCCATAATATCTGCTTGTAAATATACCAACTCAAAAACAAAGCTAGCTTGTGGAATAAAGTATGAATTGACTTGTATAATTATAGACCTCTGTCAAATTTTGGATGAGATTCATTAATGGAAAGTCTGCTTTTATGTTCATGAAATTGGAATGTGTTTTTATCAACTGAATATCTTCTCAGAGGAGACCTCGGATATGAGGATGAGGAGCGTCCGGTACTGTGCTTGATTCTAGTCTCCTGTGGATAAAGAAATGGTGTGGAAGCGGTAATTTCTTACCAATAATGGGAAGAAGGGGTTGTACAGTGACCGGTGAGGTTTTTTACGGACTCACTCATAGTTCTCACTTGTATTGTGCGACATTCCGATCATTCAAATTTTCTGCGTGTTTCCGACCAGATCGGATGGACCATTTGTGGTTTATTAACCGAATAGTATCTAATAGAAGGAGATCCAGTGCATTTTTTTTAAGAATAGTAATAGAGGTCTTGAAATATATATATTGATAATACAAATTCTATTTTCTAGAAAGTAGCAGTATTGTACGAAGGCGGTTTTAAGTATATTGCGTCCCTCGACCATGAAAATTATAAGCCCCCCCCCTTTAAATATGATATAGCTTGCCTTTCAACATGTTATGATAAAGATAATTTTTTTCAACCTTCTGAATATGTATTTGTTTTTATTTATCTAATATGATTCCAGACTATATAAGATATGCGCACTTGTACACAATATTATTGAAGAAGAGGTTCGCTATTATGATTAAGCTAATGAACTAAATGAATATAATGAAACATATAGGAACTTGATTCATTAGCTGCGATAAAACGTTAATATTATTTAATATTTTTAATCATAGTATTTATAATTTTTACGCATTTGGTTGGCAACTAGGAGAATAAAGTTCTTTAATAGATCTGTTTGCAGCCTTCCCTCAGACTAGCTGCGTAGGAAATTTGTCATTGTTTATTAAATGATTTAGAAGAATAGACTATAACCATTTCTTAAAATGTACGAGTAGATTTATTTCTAATGCCCCTGTATTACTTTCTCATATACGAAGAATACAGTAGAGAATTACTATTGTCTACAGTATACATACAATAGTTGTAATTGTCGAAACTCGACTCAGATTCCCCGAGATTGACATATTTCCACGTTTCAAGCCTGATGGAGTCCAAAAATACATTTTTGGAATTATGTCTGTCTATAACTAAAAACCGTTTTGGGACACATGGATAAAACTTGTGATCTTTACGTGGTCTTTACGCTCAATTTGTAGATTTCTATAAATTTTAAATGAAATCCATTTAGAAAAAGTTCATTTATCTGCTTGTCTGTGTTCAAGTGAATAAGACAAATAATGAAAGAGCTAGCTAGATAGACACAATGTTAGAATCTACACTGGTGTGCAAAACTTAAGCAACAGGTATGTTTTTTGCCATAACTTCACGAGAAATCCTCTGAGAGACATGAAATTCAGAAATGAGATACAGCATTTTGTTCTGAAAGAATGGCGAAACATAGTTGCGCAGAAATGAATACAATGCTTACAGTATGGAATCAAATAAAAAAAAGGCTTTATTGAACTCATAGTATCGTTACACATGATTGTCTGTCCAAGAGGAAGAACAGCAAGCAGATGTTCCTTAGTATGGGATATGCCCTCCCCTTACTACAATAGTTGCTTCGCACCGTCTCCCCATACTCAGCACCAGATTGTCCAACAGTTCTTGAGGTAAGAGTGCCCATTCCTCAATCAGCATCTGTTTATGTTGTCAGGTGTTCCCAGTAGGATGTAATCGTGCCGCAAGGCGTTTCCCCAAAGCATCCCACACATGTTCTATCGGATTTAAATCAGGGGATGCCAATCCATTCGAGTGATATCTTCACTTTCCAGGAGCTCCTCAACAGCATAAGTCCTGTGTGGCCGTGCATTGTCATCCATAAAAACGAAGTCTGATCCAATGGCATCTCGGAACAGACGCACATGGGGAAGGATCACATCCTGACAATAGCGATCTCCAGTTACAGAACCTCTGTCGAAAACGTGGAGGTCAGTCCGCCCGTTCATCATAATGCCTCCCCAGACGACAACTCCAGGACCACCGAAACGGTCTCTTTCCGTGATGTTACTGGGATGAAACCGTGTCCCGACCTCTCTCCAAATCAACTGGCGTTGGGAATCGCTTGTGGCACTAAAACGACTCATCTGTAAAGAGGACACGACTCCATTGATGAGATATCTAGTTTTTGTGCTCACTGCACCACTCTAAACGGTGCCACCGGTGGGAAACTGTCAAAGGGATGCAGCGTTCAGGACGGCGGGAGAATAGGCCACCTTTGTGAAGGCGTCTGAACACAGTAAAACGCGACACTTGTCGCCCCGTTGCTGCACACAGTTGCTGAGCAATGGCGCTTGCTGACTGGTTTCGGGTTCTTTTCGCCTGCAGGAAGATATGTCGGTCATCCACTGCAGTTGTTTTCCTGGGGCGGCCACCACCAACCTTTCTCACAGCTGCACCTGTGGTTTGGAAGGCTTTCCAAGCGCTCGAAACGACACTTTTGTTGATTCCGAACTCTTCAGCTACACTGGTCACACTACGCCATTCCTCCAGCTTTCCGATTATTCTTCCACGTGTGAAATCGTCCAGGTGATTTCTGCTAGCCATATTTCACGAATTAACTCACGTGCACTTGCAGTGAATGTCTTTAATTGCGTCTCCGTCCTTCCTTTTATTGTAGTGTTGAGATGCGCGCGCCTTCCGCACGTGTTTTGCATACGCTCACGTCGCCTGTGACGTTTTGTTCCTGCTATTTGCATACGCATGACCTTTCTCTTGAATTACGTGTTCATTGTACTGATCGCAAGAACTCCTTTTCTGCAATTTCATGGCTATTTGCTTAAAATTTGCATTGTTGCTTAAGTTTTGCACACCAGTGTATATATCGGTATGAATTGTGAACCGGTTCAATACCGATATAGACCAACCGACCTCACACCAATAAATGATCAAGAGATTGGCCATTTGTCGATCTGCTCATTGGTACGCATATAATCACAAAAACGCTACGATTTAAATAAATGAAGCTTGCTATCCGATTATTGCAATATATAATACATAAATTATATAAATATATAATTTTATATAAATTCAAAGTTAATATTCTGTGCCAAATTTTGGATTTAATTAATTAAAGAATGTGTGCAAAATATGTACTCGGTTTTCTTTATCATACTACGAAGTACTAAACGCTCATATGTGAAACTCTGAAAAAAATCTGATATATTCACGCTTCATTCATGACTTTGCCAAAGACCACAAGAGAAGGTTGAGGGATAATTCATAAAAAATTATAATTACTTCCAAATATTGATGCCCATTTGCCAAAAATTTTTCATATCCATGTGAATCTGTTTAAGGACTAATCCTAACTAATGCAAATTAAACCCAGCATGATTTTAATATAGCTTATTCAAACCAATTAAAACACCTACGCTGATGTAGCAATTAAGGGTGAATATAAATATAGAACTATATAATAAAAAATAAAAAATCTTCCAAGTTTCAGGGGCAGAAGTTAAAGAAACTGTCACACAACTCCTACGGAAATTATCTCATGTTCTAGAAACACTTAAATTTCAAAAGCCCTTGTCAAAAATACTCAGTTGAATTGACAGTACTGGCACAATTACCAATCGTGATAGGTAAGAGTTAATGGACACGTCCGGCAGCTGTCAAGGGGTGGATTTCGAACTGGAGATATCGATTCCTTGTCTGCAGAAAAACAATAGAAATCATGCTAAACAAAAATTGCCTTGTAACAGCATTATATTTTATGTGGGTACGCTTTGATAAGGTAAGTAGGACAATGCGACATGCCATATGTGATTAGAGAATTGGTGGCTAATTGAAGGTTTTGTCAATCAAGAGAAACAAGTGCCGAAGCAAATAGCTAAACCTTGTGTCAGTTTGAATAATAGATAATGAATTTAGAAAATTCTCTTATCTGATTGCAAGAAATGATTGGGATTAAAATAGAATTCAAGAAGCTACTGTCTGTCAAGAATTCTTCAAAATTTGCATATTGATTTTTTTTTTACATTTATGTAGCCGTTATAGAGCAACTTTAAATTAATTTACATAAAAAAAAAACTGAGCACGTATAGTCAGCAATATGTAAGTTGCAAAAATATAACCGAATATTTTTAAGCGAATAAATATTGCCATAATTTAAAGAAATAAATCTTCTCAATTTGTTTCCTTTCGTTACTTTAAAATTGCGAAATTAGATGAACATTGCCCAAAGTTTTTAGCTCCTTTATTTCGTTCATTTTCTTTAAACCATGAAAGATTTATTGGCAAGCAACATTGCGCAAAATTATTTGTTTTAAATAGTTCCAGGAGCTTCTAAATGACGTATAAATTCAAGCACGAGCTTTAATTCCTAAGAATGTATTTTTTAAAGATTTTTATCTTTAAATCAAGAGAAAGAGTGTTTTTATTTTTCCTTTACATTACAAACAAACCATATCCCAAAATTCCTTCATAATTTTCTTCAAAACAGATTAGAAGTAGTATATTTCTAAGAAAATATTTCTCCAGTGTTTGCTGGAGGAATGCGCTTTCTAGTGCTAGAATTAATAAGAAAGTTCTTCCTCAAAGCAAAGCATTATCGCCAATTCTCTTTGTTTGCTACATAGTTGATTTTTTAAAAATATTTGAGGAATGTGCGAATTGTTACATTTCTGCAGGTGATATCTTTATATTTTATTCCCGCTTTTGGCTTATAGTGTAATTATAACACTGGATTATATCCTTTAAAAAAACTCTCAAAAATAATGAGAAGCGTTTACAAATGGCACAACTACTGGAAATTCACTATTTGTCCACTAAAATGTTCTCACGGCCGCTTTCTGAAAAAGAAAATTCCATTCTTTGTCTTGGATCACATGCAAGTTTTCCCACTGCCATGGAAACAATTATTAAATACTTAAGGTTAACTATTTCCTAAGTAAACTAAAATAGAATTATCTTTAAGAACCTTCTGACCAAAGTTCTTTGAAAAATGAACATCTTAAAATTACCTACAAAACCAGACCTCTGGACCCAGAACAAAGGATCTTATTAATATTTGCAATAACAATATCTTCATTTTTTTTACTGTTGTGAAATTCCTAATAAATTCTCCGAAACCCAATTCAATGCTTGCAGTACCTTCCAAAACTGTCCTTAGAATATCTTCTGGTATTCCTAAATGGAATCTAAAAGTTGTCTTGAATCTTGATGAAAATTGCTAACCAAGAAATTCTCAAGTATAAGATTTAAACGATTGGCTCCACAGTCAAATGAATCGCAAATGGTAGTATGAGTAAGTAGGAAAGTACCTATTCTTCTAAAAAGCTCTTTATCCAGTTAATTGTTTCGACCTCTTCAGAAAATACGTATCTAAATTGTGTCACAAAAATTTAGTGACGACGAGTGTACTCGTTCAACACAGAGTATGTGTAGAAGGAAATTATGAAATTTTTATATTTCTTATTCCAATAATCATATTTATTTACTTCAACTGACATACATTTTTTTGCATACGAACGAAGAGAAATATAAAAAGAAAATTGGATGACTCATACAACATAACAATACATTTAAGAAAAACAATTCATATTATATGCAGTTTCTTTTTCATAATAATTATTAATAATCTTTTATATGTTCCCTTGATTTCGGCTTGACCTCAAAATATTTTTAAATTCTTGAAATTTACGAATATGTTTGAGTTTTTACTAAAATTGCAATTCAAACTGCAAATTATCACTCCTAACGAATAAACTCGTCACAACGCAAAAAGTTGTACTTTTCCCATGACTAGTATTCTCGTCAAAAACAGTTAACTGGTTATAATGTTGAAGATAAGTTTTGAATTAAGTAAAATAAGCCACATGCCATTTTCCAAGATAGAAAAAGTGCGGAAGCGTTACTGGGTGGGGTAAGTTATAAAACAAATTAGACGCTTCTATATCTGAGGATTAAGTCCAAATAAAAATTTTAGATAAAACGCAAGATTGCTTTGATTGATGAGTCAAACACGGTCGTTTCTTATTATAAACTGAATGTTCAAATGCTTCAATCTGACACGACCCGATTTCCTTAGGAAGCCGAGGATTTCCAAAATGTTCTTGCATTTAAAAATAACTCATCTTCTAACGTGATTTCTTCACGTTCGTTTTAATCACGTTCAACTTCTAAGCGGTTTTTTTATCATAAATCAAAAAGATACCTAAAATTCATGAATAGAAAATTTCAGGTCATTTAACCGTAAAATTTTTTTGCTGCTTTGGCATCAGTTGATTTTTATTTGGAAATATACAGCAAATTGTGTTACTTAAGATTAGAAAAACTGGAGCAATTTTCTTCACTTGCTAACGCACGAAGCACATTAAAGTAAGATTTTAACTTACGATTTTGACAGTCTTTAGTGAAGAAAGGTATAACGCTATCCTAAGAGAGTAAAACAACATGCAGAATGGATGTCAGATGCTACGCGCAGATATATTTATCAGGTGACTTTGACTTCACTAAATTTGAGTTCAATAGAGATGTCTATTTTTAACAGTAATTATGTTTATAATCAGCTTTTTGATTTATTTTTCTTTCGTCAATCCTATTCTCGAATAAAAATTCTTTTACAATTGCAGAAAACTTTCCAGATCTTTATGACTTGCAAATTAACCTATTTAATTGTTTCTGCTTTTTATTTCTTCGTATACGAAGTTTAGAGGAAATATTGATGTCCTTAAAAATTCGAATTCGAGATATTGATGAATCTCCATATTTCAGACCTCCCTGAGTTAGAAAAACTTATTTTGGTGTTTTGTTGTCTGTCAGTCTTTGCGCCTGTGTTCAAAAACGTTTCGAGTTAGAAGGATAAAATTTGGTATGTGCGAGCGAATTTGTACATTTCTATAAATTTTTTACCAAAATCCATTTATAATAAGTCTGTTTGACTGTTGATGATGATGTCGTGTCCGCGTTAAAATGGAAAGGGGGTGCAGTAGCTTCTGAGGGTAAAGACCCCTGAGCACCAGAGGTCAGAAGTCTGACTTCTAGCTCACATGAAGATGAAACTCACACATGCACAACCCCTTTTTACAGGGGGGCACATCACACACCTCGCAGATGGAACACAGCTGAAGAACCATGCCCGAACCGGGATTCGAACCCGGGGCGTCCAGATCACGAAAAAAAGATACGCTACCCCTATGCAAGGACGCCGGCTATCTGGCTGTTCAATTACAAATTAGCTTGATAATTCCGAAACGCAAAAAGCTGGATAAAAAAAATCTGGTACATAGGTTTCTAAATATCCAAAATATAGATTTTTATCTAATGTTGAACTAAATCTGAAGAACGATTGACCATCTGTCGGTTACGCACTTTCGCATACATGTAAACGCAATAACTAATAAACTTAAATCAATGGAATTTGGTATGTTGTTTGTTTACTATAACTGTAGTTCGTATCAAATTTTGGTGACAAATTTCGACCAAATGGCGTTCAAAATACATACTTTCACAATAGATACAGTAAAAATGTTAAATTCAAACCGAACAATAGATATTTTTCATAACTATTGTTCGTTGATGTTATGTAAGGCAATCATGGCCTTGCCCAATATCCAGAATTTTATGCAAGGAGAGGGGTATGAGCTCTTAATTAGAGAATATGCGAGAAAGTTTCAGGAAGACCACTCCCTCTGTTTCTATTAATTTATTAGATAACAAGGAATAGGTTGTCCTACAGATTCATTTAAAAATCCATGGGATATTTGAGATGGATTACACGTATTTTGTGTCGAATTCAAATTTTTAATGGATTTAACTTTAGCTTACAAGTGTTGAAGCGATAATTTGAAAACCTATAAAACAATTAAAGGTTTAATCATAAAATTAAGCATTTGTAATGATATAACACAAACAATTCAATTTTCATAAATCAGATCAAGCAAATAAGCATCAGTGCTCAGTTTGTGACTAAATGGTACATCAGACCCACGTCTATAAAGCACGCGTAGTCATTACTATCAATATTTTTATAAGATTAATTTTCATAAATCAGATCATGCAAATAAGCATCAGTGCTCAGTTTGTGACTAAATGGTACATCAAACCCACGTCTATAAAGCACGCGTTGTCATTACTATCAATATTTTTTATAAGATTAATTTTCATTTCACCAATTATATAAGAAAATGTACGATTTTGTTAGTTATATCTTAAAGAAAATCATAAGTTATATATATTAAACCTACAATGCATCATTTGACTACATGACTTTATTTCCGTTTATAAGATCCACGATTGTTCCTAAGGTAATAATGAGATTGAAAATTCTTTTTTAAATGCATTTTGATAAACATTTGTAGAAAAAAAACCGATATATAGCAATAGTGATGCTAGAATTAGATTTAAACCGGGAACTTGGGAAAAAACTAAGATGGGTGTTGTTTGAATAGGCCTACCATTAAAAATACTATCAAAAATATATTTTTTGCATTAAAAATATATTGATAAAAAAGGGAATTTTATTGAAGAATAAGTTATAGTGTGATTTCATATCGTTAGATTATTGTGTTGTTCTTAACCCTCTGACTTCATTTTTTTAAAAATCACTATTTAAATGCGATGTTTGCAAATAAATTCAAATATTTTTCAAACAAAGTGAACAGATACTATGTGTTACACGATAATTATACGATATAATAAAAATCTGTAATCTTAAGAATAAACACTCTAAACTGCGGAAATCACGGGATACGTAGCTGGAGGGTTAATAGACCATTTGCCACATTTTAATTTTTTAATTTCACGAAAAAATTAAAAAAAATTTAAATAATTTTCCTAATTTATACATATATAACATACCTAACTTAGACATACTCAAAACGAAGAAATAAAAAGAAAGCATTTTAAAGAAATAAAAAATTCATGCATTGTAGGATTAATGCGCAGTTACTTTTAAAGTAAAAACGGACAACATGGAAATACACAGAATTCCAACACTCTACTAAAAATCACTAAAACGTCATTTGTTTGGGTTTTTTTTTATTTATTTTTTCTTCTTTTTTTTTTTTTTTTTTTTTTTTATCTCCAAGAAGATGGATCGCAGCTCCTTACTTCACCGTAAGTGACTCAGACAACCCATTTTCCCAGTGGATAAACCATTTATGAAAACGTCATCTTCTGACGACATCCAATAAACTGACGAGCCAGAGCACAAATGGTGTACGATGATAAAACGATCTCCAGTGGCCCATTATCGCGATAATGAGAGATCGAATTCCTCAGCCTGGGTTATCTTGATCCCCTATCATATCCTCTCCCTGACACCGGGCCTCAGCTGTCAAAGATCACCTGTCAACAGAAACTATCACGGAGTCACGTTTCCACCGATACACACACTCTGAAAGTGGACAGGGTTCTTCAGTAGGTTAGAAATGGATGAAAATTTGTGTTGGATAAGAATCTGGGGCATGCTTCGATGAAAATGATTGATGAGAGGTTGATTGCAACAAGTAAAATTGGTTCTTTTATTGGCAAGAAATTGGGGGGAAATGAAAGAGATGACAATCATTAGAAACGTTGTTATCTTGAGACCTCCCAGAAAAGTTCTTTAGGTGATGCAGGATTGATTTTTGGCCAAAGATTTCACAATTAAACTCTTGTAAAAATTGAGAACTGAAGATAATATAAATTTAAATAAATCCATTTCTAACTATTAATTTAATACGTTGTCTGTGGGATGCGAATTAGATGCGATTTCCAGAAACAAGAAATAGTATTATTCTAGACACTATCAAAAAGAAAAAAGGAAATTTCTATTAACAATTGTTAACATATTAAACTTAATCAAAATCAGATATAAATCAAATTATAACATAAAACGAACTTTTCTAAAAGACGCAATATGTCAGCATTACCGAGGAATATATTAAACAAAAAGTTTAAAACCCTCCTTCGACTTGTTGAAATTCCAAACAAATTTCGATTTAAAATGCATATTATATTCAAAAAGATATTTGTTATGTAAACAAACAAGAAAAGGTATTGCAAGACAGTTAAGTTGTAATTTTTTTTTAAATCCAAGGAAAATCTTATCTGTAGAAGATTTATCTTTTCTGTTGAAGGATAAAGACGATATCACTGAGGGGAAAAATCCAATTTATATATTTGAATATTTATACAAATACAATTATATATATATATACAAAAATTTATCAATAATAATTTCATATCAATGTTTATACAAATAATTATGCAATCAAAATTTTAAATTCCTTATAAAAAACAAGCACTATTTTTTTTCCCAACTGCTTATAACGCGATTTCCACAGGTCAATCTCTTTTAACCTGCATCCTGTGGTTTTCACAAGCCGATGTTCTTAATTTTTACTATGACATTTACTATTATCTTTTATTATATTTGAATTATATCACATTATTATCAAATATACTATATAATAGCGTTATATAATGGTATAAAATTATATAATAGTATTATATCATTATATAATATCTAATATTATATACTAATAATATATTATAATATAATAGAATTATATCACACTATATAACAGCATTTAGCTTCATTTTAAAAAGAATTGAATTTGCTTGCAAACATTGAGTCTAAATAGTAATTTTTTTTTAAATTGGCAATAAGCGTTTTTAATTGGTAATTAGAAAGATAAATTATAAAATTTTGAATGCAAACGCTCACAGACACATGTGCGTTCGAAAAGAAAAAGTTGTCCAATAATGAATTCACAGAGTTATCCGACAGTTATTGAGGGACTTACCTCGTCATTTCGAAATATAGCCAGTCAACAGTTGAACTTGCACCCTCCTTTCCAAGCTTCTTCGACGGTTTTAACTTGCATGAATTCCATAATCAAAGCAGATTTTCAACAGAATCACGTCTCGTGCTTATAATCGAGTGATTCATGACCTAAAAGAACACAGACTACAGGCCTAGGATGCATTTTGCTGTGATTCGCGGAAGTTAGATGGAATCTTTTAAATAAAATCAGATATGTCTTTGTGTATCTCTTCCAAAACATGATGCATCATAACTAGATTTACGCCACCTGTCAATTTAATGATTGACTTCGGATTTCGAACGAACTGATGAACCAGCGGGGTTGGTCTTCTCGAAATTGTCTCACATTTTCTAATAAAGATGTCAGTCTCCTCCACCACACGCATAAAATAGTGAAATGGCAGCTACACCATAAGTGCAAATACGTTTGTTTTCATACATGAGAGTCGTGTGCTTCCCAGTACAGTAACTGATGCTTGTGCATTCTTAATGATATGCTATTGACGTAAGACAGTTACGAAGCTCAGTTCCCTTATATTAACGTCCCGCTTTATAAAGCAACTCTAGAGCTATTTAGAGACGCACCTCGCTATTCTGAATCATGGTCAGATGACGAGGTCGACGCCTAAGCTGGTACACCCTCTCTCCTAACTTCGACACCACACTAGAGGAAGGACGTTAGACCCAGACGGATTTAAAGCACCGCTTATACGACGATTCTTCAGTGGTGTCGGGTCTCGAATCTGAAACCCTCCGATTTCGAAGCCGAGACCTTACCACTAGGCCACCGCGGTCCTTACAACAATTATGAATGAAACTATTAGCGTGCAATCTTGGATGATCAATTGCTGGCATTGTGTTAATGCCTAAGTGTCAGAAAATTAAATAAGTACTTCAGTCTCCTATTTTTTTGGACACATTCAAGCCAAAATTTGTCAAAAACTACAATGACTACAATTAATTACTTGCCAAATTTCATTGATTTGAGTCATGGAATTTTTGAGTTATCGTGTTTGTATGAATGTGAAAGTAGAATAACCTTTGACGATCATACCTTTGATTGAAGTGGTTCAAAATCGAATATAGATTTACACTTTACTGAAATGCTAAATATGTGTGTTTAGATCTCTTCTTCTTGTAGTCATCACATTAAGTTGTATACTTAGATAGACAGCCAGACAGATTTCCTTTTGAATAGATTTAGTTCAAAATTGTTTGCAATCGTCAAATTTGGTCTAAAGTCCTTATACCAAATCGTTTTTTCTCCCGTTTTGGGAAGCCCACAAGGTGTAAATCCGTCAATTCGAATTTTTTTCTTAACGTTATATTATTTTCTCTATGTATACTTCGTATAAAAGAAAGTAACACACACACACAAACACAAAAGACCATACTGCATCAAAAGCGTGTTTTCATTAATTTGGCCCATTTCGAACTTCATGAAGGGCCGCGGTGGCCTGGTGGTAAGGCCTCGGCTTCGGAACCGGAGGGTTTAAGGTTCGAGACCCGATTCCACTGAAGAACCGTCGTGTAAGGGGGTCTGTTGCACGTTAAATCCGTCTTGACCAAACGTCCTCCCGCTGGTGTGGTTTGGTGTGGAGAGGGGGGTGCCATCTCAGGTGTCGTCCTCGTCATCTGACCGCGGTTCAAAATTACGAGGTCCGTCCCTAAATAGTCCTAGTGTTGCTTCAAACAGGACGTTAATATAACTAAACTAAACTAAACGAACTTCATGAGTAGAACTGTAACATTTTATTCAAATTTATATCATCTTTTATTGACGGAATGATAGAAATATATACTTGCTTATCTCTCAGCTTTACAATAAAAAAATTTTTTTAGATGCCGTTCGAACTGAAAGGTAAACTAATTTCCCAATTAATAATAATGAACTTTCTTTATTCGTGAAGTTACTTACCCGACAACAAATTTGAAAATAATCACAGAATAAAAATTGTAATTCAAATTAGATTTTTCTTGTCTGCATCAAACTCATTATTAATAAGCAGTAAAAGACACGCGCAATGGAATAAATCTGTCAAAAATACGCTGAACAAATATAGATTAAATACAATTAAATATGTTTATATTGTTTACTACTATAATATGAATAGTTTAAATTTGATACCTGGAACTATAATTATAAAATGGTTCATATTTTAGCATTCGAATTGTTACAGCAAATTACTTGAAAAGGAATCTTTTGTTATAAATTACAATTTTAAAAAAATAGTTTAATAAATTCAAATATTCCTATCAAACAATTCTGTGATTAGCATATTTTAATCATCAAAACCCACCTAAAGACATGCGGCTAAATTAAATGATGAAGACTTCGTGATAACGACAGGTGGGAACTATAGTTAAGTCAATGTAGCTATCTTCAATCAAGTACAACCCCTCCCAAAGGAGGCATGTTCCGTCATCGACATAGGTGATTCAACCTCATATCGTTATTATACTTATCAGGATGGCGAGAATCAACCACCATATCGGATGCTTTTCATTCCCATTTTTGAGGTTCCCCCTATGGGAGAATGCCGTAAATAAAGTAAAAACAGCAACATTTATTTAAACAGAAGCTAGCGGAAAATATCTATTTTAAAGAGGGAAATAACTAATACAATAGCATTCTTTCTTGTTGTGCATCATATTTATTTTCCGCAGAAATATTTATATTTTTCACATTGAATAATTTTAATTAAAGTGAAATAAGTAATTTTTCGTGCAATGTACTTATTATGAAAGGCATTTTTTTTTTTATCAAAGTGAATATGATTGAAAATTAAATCCAAATAATTACGCCTTCTCCACTTTAAATATATTGGTCTTAAAACATAAGAGTTTAAATAAGGATAATCATTTTGAGATAATCTAAATCAATATTATAATTTATCTATAAAACCCAAAAGAATCGTGAATAATGTGGATTATAGCATCTAACTATAAACTGGCCTTTTAAAATGCAACCTAAAGTTCTCTTTTATCTCTAAGTACAAATCTGGAACTCAGTCGAGACCGTCACTCCTTTTTCGGAATAATCTTTATGACACTCTTTCACTTAAAAAGCGAGTGAGGCGCATCTTCCAAGACATTTGGGTTAATCTGAAAGGGAGTTAACACACCGTTAAACCACCGCCTGATATTTTTGCAAACGACCAGCAGTAAATGGACCGCGTCTTCTGCCTTGTCAGGTTCACGTAAAACGACAATTTACGACGAAATAGGGGGGAAAGGATGACACAGAACACGGTTAGAGAAGAAGCTAAATATAAACCCTCCATCACTTACTCATCTTTTTAGTAGGATGCACCCAGCTAAAAGAATCTCTTTGGTTTTGAAAAGATTTTTTACTTGGCAAATCCTGGCAGAAAGTATTTACGGAATCTCTGGTTGGGTGACGCAGGAGCAGTGTTATAATTTGCGCAGCGGCGCGTTTTTAATGGTTAGTTTCGGGTGGAAAGGCGAAGATGTAGAAATGGAATTTGGTAATCTGAAAATAGTTCTTTTTTGTTTATTTTGACGTTTTGAAGCTTTAATTGGAGAAAAGTGTAATAACTGCAAATAAATTGCTTCATGATTTATGTGTAGAAAGAAAAAAAAATTAAAGAACCAAATAATCGAAACTTCAATATGGGATGCTCTAAAGTAGGGGTGGGCAGACTTCTTTAGGGTATGGGCTACTTCTAACATTTTTCAAGGTGTTGCGGTCCACCCAGGGGCGTAGGTCTACAATATTAATTAAATCTTAATAATAAATACGGAATATGTACTTACTTACATAACTATAAACATAATAATAATTGTCGCAAATATAATACTATCAAATAATGCATTTAATATCAAAAAATTCGATATACATTAAAAAATAAATCATTTTTATCTAAGTTCTAGTAGTTATAGTTAGTAGAAGACTTATTGTTAGTCTGCATACTATCCACCAATCTTGTATATCTTTGTATATAATTACTAAATGCTAATCTTGCATTTTATTGTAAACGGTTGTCTGCGAGATGGGAAAGATATACTGTCTTAATTATATTCATCGCTGAAAATACAGATTTACATAGGTAGGTAGAGCCGAAGAAAGATGTTAAATGACTTGCAACTTTTTTAAAATTAGGATACGTTTATTAGATTCCAAAAGTTATTCTTAAGTTCTGAACAGCGTGCTTTTAACGTGCATGCCAATTTGAAGGAGAAAACTTCATTTTTTCAAGAGATAAAGAGAATAAATGCAATGTTACATAAATATTTTTCTTTTAATATGCGCGTCTTAAGTCTTAGTAAAGGCGGTCACCCTAAAACGAGTTGATGGTCCACCGCTCGATCGGGATTGACTTAATACCCACCCCTGCTCTAAAGGATGGATGGAGGATAAACGTAGGGATGAGATGCCAAAAATCGGACTATTTCATGCGAGACACCTGGCTATTTTAAATTGATACCCCGTAGAAAATTACCATTTATGAATGTTAATTTTCTCTGTATTAAAGACCCAATTTTAAGCAACTCAAGCAGGTGAATCTCATTCTTTTGAATCGTCGTCGCATGACAAAGAAGGCACCTGAATCAGCATCTCCTGCTCCAAACTTCCATGCCACACCAGGCGGGCGATCATTTAGATCTCAGTATGTCAAATCTTATGTGTAACAGATTCTAAAGGAGATAATGAAAAACGGGTATCGAACCTGGAATGATCCAGTCCCAATTTTACTACCACTGCCTCAAGACACCAGAATTTCATAAAGCAACCAATTCTTTAAAAGCCAACAGTAAGTTCCTTTTCCTATATCTAAAACTATTGAAATTACAAGGATAAAACCAGTGGTAGCGGTCTCCACGTAGCTTTCTCGCATACACTCTAACAAACTTGTCATGACAGAAAACGCCTTATATGGTATTGGCATAAAACAATTATGAAATATTAACTTCTAGGGCCAATCTAGCAATCTTACTGAATCTAAAATGACAACCTTGGCGAATTATTTGGCGATTAATCCTTGGATTGCATTAATAGTCTCAAAAGACCGAATTTGTGTTGTAGAAGCTTTTTTTTCCCTAATGTATTGAAAGAAAACATTTGACTCAAAATTCACACAATCGCATACCAAATTTGATATATTTAAATCATTGCATTTTTGAATTATCATATTTACATGTTTCTGAGAGTACAGAGCGACAGACAGTCAGCTCGTTGTTTGATTTGTCTCAAAAATTGACATGTGTCTATATTATGGATGTTAAATCTGTATACCAAGTTACACCCATCTTGCTCTCTTCATTTTATAATTATCGTGTTAATTTATATTCGAACAGCCAGACAGACGGATTTCGTCTGAGCGGATTTTATTCAAAATTTGATAGAAATTTTCAAATTTGGTATAAAGAAAATATACCAAATTTCATCCGTTCTCCTCAAAACGTTTTTGACTTATCTTTGTCAGACAGACGGACGGACATTTTCCAAACATATGTTTTTCGATCTCAGAGAGGTCTGAGACCTTGAGATTCGTCCAAATCCCGAGTTCGAATTTTTCTCGATTACTGTACTATTGCTATACTACGTATACGAGAAAGTGAAAAACGAATGACAAAAGAGTTTTTTTATCCTTTTAAATCAAAATGTTTACATTCTATATATAGAAATAATTGAAAAGAGAATTCTTAAGAACCTTTTTTTTCTTCCAATTAAATGCAGTTACCAGTTAACTAACTTTAAAAAACTTTTTTAAGAAAAATGAAAGGGTTCCTATATATAATATAAATTCGATACCAACATAAAGTATTTTTTCTATCTCTGAAGATAAAAAGATAAAATATAGAATTAATTTTTTATACGGATTTGACTGATCGCTTTCATGTAATTGAAATATTCTCAATAGCATCTTATAATGTTAGCATTGTAGTTTGACATTAATATGAAGTTGTTAAAATTACGATAATTTATAAAAGCTTGAATCCAATTTATTTAGCGGAATTTTTATATTCGCTGGAAATTTATTGCGATAGATTAAAAGATATTTCCTTCTGATCTTTCTATTTTATAAATTGGGTTGTATGGCGCTCGTATAGAAATTTTGCATTCAAATTTTGATAAAATTTTTGTTTTTATTGTAAGTTATGATAACAATGTTAGTAAAGAGAAAGTAAGCCAAAGACTGAAAAAATAACGAACACTAAATGTTTTCTGTAATACAGTAACTTGAAAAGTTTATTACAGATGTTTCTTGTTATGTTCTAACAATTAAGCAGTGAAATTAAAAACGACCTAGTCGAAAAAATGACTGATATAAATGAAATATTATGGTATCTATTTCTTTGGAATAGAATAAACGTATGATATTTGGCTGCATATTTTTATCTTATTCTAAAAATAATGAGCTTTTTTTTTCTGGAAAAATAAATGCAACAGATTAAAAGTAAATACTTCAAAATGGAATTTACCTATTTGTTTGTTTTTTTTTGTTATCTAAACATATTTGCGTATCTAAACATATTTACGTCTAAACATATTCTTCGTCCTTGGAAAATAAATCCTATCGCAATCTTTCGAAATACCCATAATGCTATTCTATCCTCAGAAATATATCTCAACCAGTGCGATGACAAGACGGGTAGTTTTGCAACATGACAAGCGATGTAAATTATAAAATGTATATCTAATTAAATACGAACAAATAATATTATTGACATTTATAAATATTACTCATTATTAAGAATTATATTTCATTTAAATAAATGCAGATTAATGCGATTTCAAAAATACTAGCCGCCTTCGGCGACCAACTGTTCCATTTTAATAATATTTATTAGGTCATGTCAACTTTGATGAACTTATTTTATTATACCAAATGAAAATATTATTTTAAATTAAATTAGTACAATTAACATAAAATATTCTGATTGATTTAATATGCTTGCAAAGCTTTAAAATTAATTAGCAAAATCGGTCCACTTGTTGAGACTGGGGACTCTTCTCAAAACTGAAGGTGGGAAGTTGACTAATAATGATATATCTAAGGAAAATAAGCTTCCAAATGAAATTAAAATTGACGAAACCAATTCAGGGATTGGGGAATTGATTCATTGTTTTTCCTCGTTATTTTAAATACATTAATAACAACACTTAATGCAGCGTGTTTCGATCTGCTAAAGTAAAGTCTATTTATTCGGCATTTAGTTTCCATTTTTAATTTACATCACATCGCATTCATTGGCAAATTTTATCTAACTGTATTAACATCCCACTCTGAAGCATCACGAGATTGCTTTTGGATTGCAATTTTAAACCCTGGTCAGATGATGAGGACGGTATCTGTACAAACTTTCGGGTCACACAAGCGGGAGGAGGCTGGATCATCTAGTCAGATTTGATGCACACAATGGATTACGGCAATCGCATTCACGGTAGATCTTTGGTGGATTTGGGCTTTGAAATTTGAACCTTACAATCTTGAAGCCGCGACTTGGAACTACTTACTCATCAGTTTAGGTCAAGTATTAATAAAATGAGTGAATACCAAATTTTTTTTACTCAAAAATGAGATATCCTGTATTAAGAAGCCCTAATAAACCAATTGGAGGAAAAATTATTTTTAACTCCTTAGACCTGAGTTGAATTTTGAATTATAAGTTTTGTTAATTTGCAAGGTAATCAGTTCTAAACACAATCAAACCAGAAAAGTGTTTAAAAACTATTTTGAATATTTATTCATCTTGAGAAAATCAGGATTTCCTGCAGGAAATATTTGGACATTTTTGTAACAGATAAAAATTTTGAATTTATTTTCGTTGTTTGACATTGTTTATATAAAACGAGGGCGTTAAACTCAGATGCAAGGATATATCATATAAACAAGTTGTATCTGGGTAACTAAAGATAATAATGATGAATTTCAATTGTTTGTTCAGTTTATTACGACAAGGCTATATAAAAAGGAGCAAAAACAATTATAATGTTAATGTTTATCTATCTCTTGGCATTTATTCTTGACTTTCATCTTTCTTATTTCAAGGGATATCTTGTTCACAGTAATTATTTTCTAAAACTTATCTAAGATGAATGTAATCAATTCTGGATCGGATGGAAATTTATTTTCTTTCATATCTGAAAATAATTGGTGCAGCAATGAATAAATGTGAAAAAGAATGGGAAAATAATTTATTTCAACGTGTAAATAATTTCTTATGCCAATTATTAATCCTTTGAACTCGGAAAAGTAATTGAATTTATAATTATCCACCTAATACAAGGAATTATTTATTGCTGTGGAAAATAAATATATATAATTGTTTCAAATTTAATCAACCCGAAAAATTTATTTACATCTTTTTACCACTCTGTAGATAATTTTTAAAAATCAAAATTAAATATAAATAAGTAATTAAAATATTAAGATGATGCATTATCTTTAATGGTGCCTTAGAGGAGATATTCGAATTCAAAGGGTTAATATTTATATGTAAATAGGAATTTTAAAAATAAGCTAGAAATTTTATGTTACTTTTTAGACATTGTATTATGTTTGCTGGTAGATATTTTTAACAGTCTTGTTTAATATCTTTCATACGAAAAACTAGGGCTAATTTGATTTAATTATATTAGTGTCCCATTCTGAAGCAGCACAGAGGCTATTTTGGAATTGACTTCTTAATCTTAAAACGTGACGAGATGACCAGAATGATATCTACACCACACCAACAGGAGAACGCTAGATCCACAATGTTGTTTTTAACATACACCGGATCCACATACCTAGCCCATATTTTGGAGGATTTGTTTTAGTTCAGTTACATTAACTTCCCATTTAAAAAAAACAAACACTAGGGCCATTATGGGACTGAACTCGTAATTTTGAATCACTGTCAGTTGACTAGGACGACACCTGAGCAACCTCCACAACTTCAAACTTTCACACCATGCCAACGGGAGGACGTTTGGCCCCCAATGGATTTAACCTGCACTACACCAGCTGACACGACAGTTATTCTGTGCAATCGGATACCGAACCTGAAGCCCTCCGGTTCCGAAGCCAATACTTTATCACCAGGCCATCGTGGCCCGATCTTTTGGAAGAATAGGAGTTCGAACTTGAAATCCTCTTCTATCGAAAGCGAGATCCTAACCACTAGACCATAGCGGTCTTAATGAGACATTAGCATCGATGACAATAATAAAAAAATAACAATAATAAAAGAAAAACGATAATACAGAAATGGTCAAATGTATCAGCACTGAAAAAAAGGAAGAGTAAAAAAAAAAAAA
>JAPMOR010113408.1:0-10010 GCA_026543865.1 Argiope aurantia | reverse complement strand
TATATATATATATATATATATATATATTCTTAATTTAATCCAAATTAATTTCCAAAACTTTATCTTAATTTAGCCCATAGTAACTTCATTCTAAAAATATTCTCTTATTTCGTGATCCAATTCCACTTTCGGTTTAATTAATTCCTCTGTAAAAAATAATACGCAATCAGAACTACGTTTCAAATGAAATGATACTTCGGTACCTTTGAAAAGGTGTCAAAGGTCACCACATTGGCGCGTGGCCAGAAATCCTATGTTATATAAGGTTAGTGATCATTTGTTTCGTTCCTTTTGCCCTTTTTGCCTCCTGGTTTCTGTGCCGCACTGCGCCTTCTTGTTAAAATCATGCCTGCCACTCGGAATAGAATAAAACGAAATTAAAAATACAAAGTCTCTTCACTGCTTGTCGAATATTTAGCCGACAAGATTCGAAATTCATTACATATTATTTAGTAGACAAGGATAGTTTCCTGTGAAAAATTTTTTTAAAGAATTAATCCCTGGGCAATTTGATGTTACGGTATGGCTCCTTGTTTCGCAGTGCATCGAAGTTGGTTCCGTATTGATGCGGCCATCCACGCTTGTCTCCGATGGCGAAGCTGTTTCGGATGCGTCGTTCCACGACGAAGTTCATACCAACCGATGCAATATCCCTTGCATTTCGTCATGTTGCTGCATCGTCGATGGTACCGTGTCTAACCTGTGGCCTCATCTGCCATTCCTGTTCTGCTGTTCAATTCCCTGATGTTTTTGTGCTGTTTATTTTCAAAAAGTTCCAACCTGTGCCATGATTCATCAAAAAGTTATTTGTGTTAAAAAAAAAGCCTCCATCAACTGACTCAACGGATTAAATTCAAGATTCTGAACTTTTGATTTGATTTTAAATTGCATTTTTCTATTATAATATGATTGCAAATAATCTTTTTAGATTATTCAAAATATCATGAGTTTTTATTTAAAATATTGAGTTTTTAAATTTTTTCAAATCTTTTATTTAAAATTTATTCATAATATTATAATTTGTTGAATTTGAAATTTATGTTCATGCTATTAATAACTAAGAAAAAAAATGATTCCCCAATTTTATTAAATTTATCTAACTCAAAAGTTTTTAAAAATTATGCATAAAAACCTTGTGAACGAAAAAGAAATAACATATCTAGATTCTTATATACCGGGTGCCGCATAAATTCGTGCAAAATTCTAAAAATCATATTTAAAAAAGTAATGCTCGAAAAAAATTTCGGTTTGCGGGAATATGTTTAGAGAGCCTTTGAATTTTGTTATTTCCATTTAAAATATGTATTTAAAAATGACCCATAGATGGCGCTCAGACGTCATTCCGAGACTATGCAAATCAGTATAGCTATAAAACACAAGGTTGGAAATAGATCTGTCATTCGACGTTAGTAGCATGCTATCGTTACCGGATCGAGCATTAGTGGTTAAATTGTTCTATATGAATTGTGAATCCGCGACTAAAGCATTGCGACAGTTACGGACGATGAAAGGAATTAAGACGAAGAAAAACCCAATATCATTGAATGCGATATTGAATTTAGTTCGCCGTTTTGAGGAAACGGGAAGATTAGAGGATCGTCCACGTAGTGGCAGACCATCCGTCAGCGCTAACCGCGTCCCTGTTGTCCAAAGGGTCATGAGAAATGTGGCAGCCGAGTCTTCAAGGGACAGTTCCAGTGCACGTGAAGCAGGTAAAATAACAGGAATTCCGGAAAGGTCGATCCGACGCATTCTGCACGAAATCTTGAAACTGCATCCGTACAAGATAGAGGCATTTCACCAGCTGTTGCCAGTAGATTGCGAGAAAAGACAATCCTTTGCAACATGGGTACTCGCACAAATGGAAACACATTCACTGAGGACAGAGTGCTAAGCAGTGGATGTAAGAATGAGTAGTTTCTCACGATCGCCAGATCTTTCTCCAGCGGACTTTTGGTTGTGGGGATACCTGAACTCTCGTGTCTACCGGGGCTCTCCTGCCACTTTGATGGAACTGAAAGATGCCATTCAATTGGCCATTAGTGGCATCGATGCCGACATGTTACACGGAGCTGTAATACTCGTAGTTACGCTCCTCACTTGCTTCATTCCTTGTGGATACCATGTTGAGCATATTTTGTTTTAAAATAAAATGTACTATAATGTTACTGTGCTCTGTTTTCCTGATTTGCATAAACCGTCACAGTATTACCGTGTGAACGCCATCTATCGGTCATTTTTAAATACATTTATTAATGGAAATAACGAAATCCAAAGGCTCTCTGAACATATTCCCGCAAACCGCAATTATTTTTGAGCATTACTTTTTTTATTATGATTTTTTGAAGTTTGCACGAATCTATGCCGCACCCGGTACTTAATAATTAATGACACATGATAATAAGACTAAGGTAGTGAATACCTCAGGGATAATTATTACACCCTTGACAGTTATTGAGTTGCCCTCTATTCTCACTGTGACCAAATACTTGATTTTTACAAAATACAAATATTTTTTTTATATTACATTTTTTTTCAAATTCTATAAGGGTATTTTGAGTCTTAAGTTTGTTACCTTCATTCAAAAGGGTTTTGTTTGATATCTTTGAATTTTGCATCTATTACTTTTGGTTCTAAGTTTGATGTTTTTGAATTTTACAATTATTATTATCTATTCCAGATGATTTATTTGAAATACATGAATATTGCGTTTATTAACATTTCAAAAGTTTTAAATCAGACCATTCCATTTTACAAGTGTTATTTTCATTTCTAAGTTTTTCATTAGATATTTATGAATCTTATATTCATAGTTTCAGTTCAAAGTGTTTAATATGAAATATTTCAATTTTCAAGTATTACTTTCATATCCAAGTTTTTTACCTGAAGTTTTAAATCTTTTGTTTTTATTTATAGCTAAATTGCTTTGCTTAAAGTCATAAATCATACTGTTATTTCATTTCGGTGAAATCAAAACAATATTGATATTATATAGAATAATTTAATATTTAATTTCTAATTTAATAATCTTGTTGAGTCAGACTTCCCAGAATTCAAGATTAATATAGGTAAATATACTATAGACGGTCTTCATTAAATTAAGTTTATTAATTCAGTTTTTACAGAAAAAGGGTCAAATTAAGTTTGTGTAATATACTGTTTAATTTATTACTGTTGATTAATAAGGTTTTTATATACTATTTTCACAAAAATAATTCTTTTCATGCTTCTAATATAAAATGATAATTTTGATGTCTGTATTAATATTTGTATAATGTGAAGGCAAGGCAAACTGAGGTGTCACTTTCAATATACTTTTAAATTAAACTTACACAGACACCACTGTAGAATATGGATGCGTGTCAAAGGGCCCCGACATACTTCCAGTCTTGCGGTGGGGGAAAATGTAATGATATTTAGACTCTTGATTTAATCCAAATTAATTTCCAAAACTTGATCTTAATTTAGCCCATAATAACTTCATTCTAAAAATATTCTCTTATCTCGAGATCCAATTCCACTTTCGGTTTAATTAATTCCTCTGTAAAAAATAATACGCAATCATAACTACGTTTCAAACGAAAGTGATACTTCGGTACCCTTGAAAAGGTGTCAAAGGTCATTACAATGGCGCGTGGCCAGAAATCCTATGTTATATAAGGTTAGTGATCATTTGTTTTGTCCCTTTTGCCCTTTTTGCCTCCTTCTTTCTGTGCCGCGCTGCGCCTTCTTGTTAAAATCATGCCTACCACTCGGAATAGAATAAAACGAAATTAAAGATACAAAGTCTCTTCACTGCTTGTCGAACCTGCACTCTATTAAACGAAAATATATTACATATTATTTAGTCGACAGGATTCGAAAATGTTACACACACACACACACATATATATATATATATATATATATATATATATATATGAGAAAGAGAGAGAGAGAGAGACTGATAGATAAGTCTCGTGATTGATCCAAACTGCTTTAAACTGGTTAATGACTTAAATTAATTAAGACAAATAAGGACTTAAAATTAATAATGCTCTCACATAATAGCTTGAAATTTGCGATCGTAGATTACATTTTAACTTTTCATATATATTATTTTTAATTTTTATTGTTAAAAATAAATATAGAATTTTTAAAAGATGTAGATTCATTTTATAGGGAATCTCAAATTAAAACTGTGAAATGTATTTTTTGTTGTTGTAATAAACAGGTCCATGTATTAAGTGAATAATTATGCATCGAATTTTCTTTCCGAATGCAAAGGGTTAATAAAGTACAATTGAAATTAATAATTATTTACAGCTGCATTTTTCAAGTAGGGTCATGCAATAACACCTTAATCACAAACTGACTAATCTGACCACCGGAAGGCATACGGAAAAACTTGAATGATCGGACCACCTCAGCAACACTGTTCGCAATTGTGGGTGAATCTTAAGTCACCAGCCAAAGTACAACCCTTCTTTAAGGAAGTTCGTCCTGTCATGGATGAGAAGAGCCCGACCTCCACCTTTTCGTATACCCACAGGGGTGGCGAGAACCAACCATCATACTGGAAGATTCTTATCCTCAATTAGTAGGTGACCCTGTTGGGTGCATTAAAATATTAAGGATTAAGTAGACAATGATATTTTTTTACATAAGCCCTGTCTATTATTTCTGCTAGGGGTCCGCTGATACATCAGCATTTTTCTTATCGTAAGCACATACCTCCCTTTAAAAGCTAAGTATTAATATCAATGCATTTGTGGCAAAAAGTTCTTTTAAAATAGTTATTCTTCCCTTAAAGTTAAACTCCAGCTATTTAGCATTTGTTCAACACACTTTCTCATAAGATTGAAGTATTAATCTTTACGCCCTAATATGTTGATAACCTCCTAACTAAACTAATCTCTATGTGACCTTTGTAACACGAATTCAATAAAAAAAAATCAGATTTATTCCGTAAATATTATGTCTCTTTTTTAAAATTTTTGTAATTTATATTTATTTTTTCCTTGAATGTTTGTATTACTCGTTTTCAATGAATCAATGGTTAGTGCATGGTTAGGGAAATATTTATAACCAAAACTTAATAGTATTTTGATGAGTAGAGCTCGTTACACAACCCTCTGAGTTGAAAAGTGTTTGACTTAAACAATATTGTATAGAACAATAATCTAAAAAAATATTAAATCAAAATCCCCATCCCTAATGAAAACTTTGATTTTGGACCGACTTGATGGTTTTTAAGATAGCACGCATACTTTACCCAGATCGGCCGCCACTCGTAAAGAAATTTTGTATTTTGAAATTAAATTCACATGATCCTAGAGTTTCTATTTCACTTGCAGTCACCACTTTGTTATATGTGTGTGCAGTTTTTTGAAAGGCCAGTATAAGCGGTTTTATCTTGTAGAATAAAAGTTCCTTAAAACTAAAGAGGCATTCTGCTTATGATTATTACTAACTATTAACGTCAATGAGGTTTAATTCTGTTTTTATACTAATAGGGTTTTGAAGAGCTTCCCTTTTGAAGTCTGAAACATCTATTAGCGTGTGCAATATATCACCACGAAGATGTAAAGAACTGCGCGTAAAATTAAACATATTTTGTTAGAACTAAGCAGCTAATAACAGCACATTAAGAACTTACCCACCACTGATGGGGCTAGGCCTAATTAGATATATAGAATGTTCGAGAACGATCCAATCTGAATATTTAAGAAAGATCTAGAACCTTCCAGATCTTAGACAAACAACAGATAGTGATTTAAATAAAAGATATCCAATCTTTTGGATAAAACATAGTAGCTGGAATTAAAACCATGGATTAACCAATCTTAAATGAGATGCTCTGCCACCTGAGTCACAATGATTGCTAGTTTTTCTCGTTTATACAGCAATATATTTACTGTATGTCTGCCCACTTTCCTTAAAAGAGGAATTTTAATTTTCTGGTATTGCTTTTCACTGACCTTTTCAAAGTCAATGGCCCTGTATCACTTCAACATTTTGGTCAAAATAAATTTAACAAAATCATATATCACTCATATTTTTTTTTGCATTCAATCGAATAAAATTTCGAAAAAATAATGCTTCTCCGACATATCCTACTATATACCTTTTACATTAAAACCAGTATAAATATACTCACATAAATCGCCAGAGCATACTTCAAAAATTGGGACGCTTTGAACCTCGAATTTGTGAAAAAAGTACCAGCGACAACATCTTTTTGTTTTTATTCTTCTACGATTTTCTTTTCCTATCGATATCCCATAAATAGGAGCATATCTGTGGAAAAATTCTTTTTGTAGCAGATTAGATCCTCTTTCTTTTTCTTCGGTCGAGGTCTGTTTCTGAAAGCTTTTCCTCTTTTTCTTCATATCTCTCAGAAGTACTCAAGAGTGAAAAAATGTGAAAAAAGAGGCAAAGAAGCAAAGGCCTCTCGGAATCGTTGCTTCTATTTCGAAATGTATAAAAGTCGGCACCATCCAGTGGAAGTTTTTCCCCCTGTCTGACTGAAGTAAGCACTGCAGGAAGTAATGTTAAATGTAATCGGCTGCTGCAAAAACCTTTCAAAGTCTTTGTATATAAGGGAATACATATTAGAATTTCTTATTCCTTCCGTGTCACTCGATGGAATCTCCTGTTCTATGAAGAAGAAAAACTATGTAGTTATTCAGTGCTTGCAGAATCTCTTTTCTGTGATGGAACTAGTGAAATAATGACAAAAAGGTCACTGTAACAAAAATCAAAGTAAAATGTTGGGGAAAGAGCAAATTTACAAAGCGAAACAAAGTACATTATATAATATGTGTGTTAGAGATACGTATAAAAATATCTATCGTTCTGCAGAAAATTCAATAACGATAGTTCTTTTATAAATAATATAACTTTTACATTCTAATATATAAAACCCCAAAAAAAGAAAAAAAATGAAAATTATATATAATTATCGATATTTCGTATTGCTGTTTCGCGTCCATTCCCAGTTTTTTCTCTATGCTTCTTCGGGTGATAATTCTTTATTGGCCTGGCAGGAAAATCGGGTGAATGTTCACGCCAGGTTGTAACTTTTTTTGGTGTGTTAGCGATAAGTTGCCAGATGTGGCAACCTTTTCTTAACATTTTCTAGTAACCTTAAAAGCGAAAATGTATGCCTCAAACGCGATTAATCAACAATTTTCTACTCCTGCATTTTGAGTCTTCAAAAATCTCAAACCAAAACAACATCATGTTCTTACATCATAAAAATATTGCAATTGTCAAAAAATCGGAACTGGAGATTTTGATGAATCCTCATGTGTCAGACCTGACACTGCACAAAAAATAAATTTTTGGAATTATGAATATCCTTCTTTTCTTGCTGAATTCAGTTAGCAAGGTAACTGAACAAAAGGATGTCTTCTGTGATTATTAACATAAATTGCAGATAAGTAGTAAATTTTTGACGAAACCAATTCAAGAAGCGTTTATATACCTGTGAATAGTTATACATTTCACCTGTCTTTCTGTCTATTCCTAGATATTTGAACTCGATAGCTTAAAGTCTGAAATGAAATTATCTAAATAGTTTTTAAACAAAACTGTAAGTCCGAATCAAAAATAATCATTGAGGCTAATCATTTTAAAATCATTGAAATTAAAGTTTTTCCCTTAAGAGAGAAAAAAAAAATCCCAAGGTGCATAGGGCATGTTCTTTACTTTTCTATTTGTACAAAGACCTTATGATTTAAAGGCATACCAGAAGGTATGGTTTGCCAACTGATTCTAAGACCCACCGCACTTTTACGCATGTGTTATGTTGAGTTTATTTCGTAAAAATAGGGGTGAGCGGAAAGATGAAAAATTTTTACATTTAAGAATAAAGTAAATTCGAATGACACGAGGACTGAATTAAAATAAAATAATTTGGTGAGAAATGACACAATACCCAGATACACTTGAAAAATTTGAACGAGAAAGCATCTAATATGGCGGAGAGCAAGATTAAAGAATTTGTTGGAGTTAGTCACAACAACTAAAGCAGAATATAAAAATCAGGCATATGATTAAAAACAAATTCTTTAATGAAAAATAAAAAGGTCTGGATCTTGCAGAGTATACAGCTACAACCTACACCAAGTCGGTGTACGTTCTTTTTATTTAAAGTACAAAGTTTTATTTAAAAGCCCTCTGGAACCGATCTCTGATTTGAATATGCAACAGAATTCTGGAAATGCACTCATCCATCTACGTCTCACCCCTTAGTAAGATAGAATTGTCGGAAAGTAGTCGTCTCAGGATACTGAAATGAATAGTAATGCATCTTATTTATTGAATATTTGTTGTATGTATGAAATACCACGCATGAAAATTGAAAATTCTGTTTGGAAGTTATATAAGCTCAAAAGAAAATCCCAATGTCTTTTTCCCTGTTTTTTGCCTTCCTTTCAGACTACATTCTCCCGCTGATCTCAGTTATTGCTGAGAAATCTTAGAAAAAATATAAAATATATGATTTTATATATGATATTTTGTAAAATATTTTGAATATAATATTCATAAAACAGAGGTATAATAAAACATTATAATTACATATATAATAATGTCATAACATTATAATTGCAAATTCAACATTTAATTATAAGGTTTTAAAGACATGGAACAAACTCTATGGGTAGATGGCATAAAAATCCTCATTTTTACAATATAGCATGGAGTCATAAACGCAAAGATAGTACCCAAGAGAGCTCTTTGTCGGTGAATAAAGAAAAAATATCAATGACTTATTGAATTTGTGGTCTTTTTCTCTTTATAGAAGTTTCACTACATTTAAAAAAAACTACCCTAAAGTATAAGCAAAGTATTTATTCAAAAATTCTATTATCATTAAAGAAAGAATTTAATCCTTCAGCATTTCGTTATATGAAATATTTTACCTCCCATAAACAAAGCATTTCTGTGAAGAAATATCCACCTAGAAAGTAAGACAACCGCTATGCAAGGAATGCGATGCTCTACCTTCATGGAACTGCTGACTTCAATTATCCTAATAGCTTCCATTTATTTTAATGCTTCCGTGGCGGGATTTGGAAAAAGGAGATTTCAGTTGTTGGTCTCCGTTAATGCCACAGTCCCCGAAGAACTCAGATTTCACGGAGAGTATCGAGTTCGCAGAGAAATTATTATGAGGAATATAAGCCAACCCTGTTTTCAATATTATTTATTCCGAAAAGCAAAAGTAATGATGCATAATTCATAAGTGCAGTGGATATTTAAGTGCCTGTGTCTAAAAAGAAAATATCTTTTCAGATTTCTGATAAGTTATGAGAAAAGCGTACATTAGTTTTATTTGTATATTAATATTATTTAATGGAAAAATATCAAATTCCTTTTTTTTTAAAAACTTCTTTAGAAATATTTATAGTTTTAGTTTAATATTTATAAAATGCGTAATGAAATTTTAAAAGATTTTTTTTCCTGGAAAAGGGACACGATTTTCTAAGGTGCAGCGTATAAACATAAAAGTTAATACCAGCTCGGGATATTTTCTGTCTCTCTAAGTGCATTAAATATTCGTAGATCGACTTAAAATTCATGTAACAATAACCAAAGTTACTGATAAAACCAGACTATGCTAATAAATCTTTATAATGGACTACTTTTAATGTTCTGTTGGACTTATATATAGAATATATGAGTGTTAATATTTTCGGTGTTGCTTTGGCCTGCTTTCAACTGTTTAACTTTTTTATATAAAAACAGACTCTACTGTTTTGTAAAAAAAGCTAGACGATGTTATTTTGCTCGCCCTATCCCACTAGGGGGAGGAGGTCCCCTCATAATTGAGAATGAGAAATTTCCGAAATGGTGTGTGGTTCTCACCACCCTAGTGGGTTCAGAAAAAAGGTGGGGGTCGGATGCCTCCCATCCATGATGGGATGTATTTCCTACGGGTAGGGTTGTATCGTGGTCGGTGAAGGCCCTTAGAACTCAACCACAGTTCCCGCCAGTGTTGCTGTTGTTGCGGTCCTGTTATT
>JAPMOR010113404.1:104139-133682 GCA_026543865.1 Argiope aurantia | reverse complement strand
GAGAACTTCTTTCTCAATTCCAGAATTAGAAAATATGCTTATTAAGATATCTTCAAGATTTTCAGTAAATAGTTTGATAAACTTTTAAATTATAAAGGTTTTCCTTTATACCTCTTTCTAGCCAAAAAAAAAAAACACACGTTTTTTCCAATTTAAAAAAAAAAAAACTTTCGGCATAAAACTGCTATATTTTGGTTCCATTGCTGTTTATTCAATCTATCCTGCGCAAAAATTTAGAAAGATTTAAAACTTAAGGTGATTTTTTTAAAACATTCATTCTGAACGAAATTTCATATCTGTAGTTAAATATCTCAAATCCCTCAAATTATCCGCTACGTAGATACAGCGCAACTTATTTAAAAGAAACCAAAAAGGATTTCTTCACGCCAGAACGGTAAACTTTTTTTCCCTATTTGTCCCCATATCTCTTTATCTCCTTACCACGACAGGGAAACAGATTCCCTTCTTTTTCCCTCTCGCACCTGAAGACACATGGCCACGGGCGATATCACACGAGAATTGGGAACTGTCACTTCCAGACCCCGCGTGCTCTCCCTCAAGCCTTGTCCATTATTCAGGTCAACTTATCAATGACACCCACTGATAGACTCGATCATTTCGACCCCTTTGGTTTTCGTTGACCACCCTGGGGCAATGTCGTCACCGTCTTTCGCAGAAGTAACTATTTATAGTCGCGCGTCGAGGCGTAAGTTGTTTTCGCTTGTCAATGAAAGGAAGTTGTTATATGACGAAATGGGACTAAATTATTTCCGAAAGTGCATTGGCATAGCATTTTGTACTTGTCACGTGGATCACACTAACTGAAACAGGAAAATAATATATCACATCAACATCAGTTTGATAACGTGAGGGAAATCATTACCAATAATAATGATATTGTGTGGGAGGAGTGCCGTTGTAGTCCCATTTTGCAGTTTAACGTGCAATTGGGGAAATGACTTTTAAAAAACCATGTAAATTCTAATTACTAATCATTCTTATTAAAAACTTACGCCTATTTATAAGATAATAATTCTCGGTATTTTTTTTATTTTTGCTCCCACCAGATAACCAATACTTGTTTATTGGTATTAAACTGTTAAGGAGATAATAACTATTCGTCATATTTCAATTGTTACTGAACTCAAAATATTCCAATAGTCCTCTTTGTAATTGTTGTCAACAATAATATAACTGTTGAAGTGCTCAACAAAGTAAAAAAATGTAAACAATCTAATAGAATAAACAATGAGTCCCTGCTCTGTTGCTTTCTGCTAAAATTCATTCTTTGTTTTGCAACCGAATGTTGTGCGACTGTTTTTGCTGAGTTATAATGCTTGGTGCGATTTTTGAGATTTTCAATGAGGCCGCGGCCATCGCTGTTTTCATCTTGTTACTGATGATTATGGAAATACTAAAATATTTCCATTACCTCGATTCGCCATCTATTGGGGATGTTGATACAAATCTTGATATGGATGTACCATCTCATCCGCCTGTTCCGCGAGTTGCTGTGCTGCGCTCGTTTGTAGTTTATAAGATCTGCCAGGCTTTGGAGATACCTGCTGAACTGGCTCCTACTCATTTTCAGAAGATGGATGTTCCAATTGTTAAGTCGCTAACAATTTACAAAATGTGCTGCGCCCTAAACTTGCCGGCACGTCTGGCTCCCATAGGAACCCCAGTTGTGGAGTCCTATGCCGTCTACCAAATTTGCATGGCTCTATACTTGCCAGCTAAGTACCGACAACGATAGAATGCAGTATAACATCAAAACTGTCCTTAGCTGCCAATATTATTAAAAATTGTCTTCAGTTACCAGATCTGTGTCAAAAATCGACATCGGCTTCAAGATGCTTTAAAAAAAAGCGGCAGAATGCAGTTTAAATTCAAAACTGTCCTCAGCTGCCAATATTGTTTAAAACTGTCTTCCGTTGCCAAATCTACGTCAAAAATCGACATCGGCTTCTAGATGCTTTTCCAAACAGTGTCATTGATTGTCAGATGCTCATCCGAAGAATGTCTTCAGTTATCAGATGCGGTCGTAGCAAAATCAGATGAAGCGATGAAGGGAGGGTTGGCGGGCGGTGAACGAGAATAGCACACCTCCACGTGGTGTTCCCTGGACAACGAGGCAGTTTCCTGGAACTGCAACGGTTAAGAGGCTACTCAAGCAAGTAATTAAAATAAAGAAATTTTATTTATTCTGACAATTTAGTCTGCTTTTATTTCGCATGAAGTTATTCATTTACTTTTCCACGCCACAAAAATTCCCTACCTCCATTAAACATTCAAAACACATGTAGTTAATTTCTTGCCTTGAATTTGATTTGAAGAAATTGAATTAGAATATATGCAGATTGATGGATTTCATTAACCGTTATATAAATCTTAGACCCAATGATATCAAAAATGAAATGTTATAAATTTATAATAAAACTTTCAGATAAGTAATTTTTTTTCTTTGTCTTGTGTTTTTTATCAAAAATAATTTAATTGTAGCATTCATCCATAGGCTTTAATTGGTCTTGTTTTAAAGGCCAAATGCTTTTGCTCAGAACTATTGTTTTACTTTCAGTTCGTTTTACGATATTCTATAATGTGAACAAGTTCTTTCAATTTACACTTTAAAATATTGATTTGGAAAATAAATTACATAAAAAATCCAATTCTATGTATATTTGAAGTAGTTTGAAAATTTCAGGAAGAACTTTGACGTCTAAAACTAAAATTTGGTAAGAATCGAAGTTCAAAAATAATAAGTTATTGAAGAAAAAGTATGATTCGGATTTGAAATATTTAAACATACCTTCATACATTCATAAATAATAGATTATTTACCCAAGCAATTACAAATCACGATCTTTGTCCCAAATATTTGCACCATTTCCATCTGCAAATTTCGAAATGGTAAAAATACCAATCAATGACGCCAGAAACTACTAAACCTTCTTTTTCCATGCCTTGACAACATCGGATGCAATGTAAAGGATGAGAATTCCTTTATATCAATTTATGGGTTATAAAGATCTGCTGACTGAAATCCCGAAATTGTCAGCTGTACGCGTGATCGCCCATCAGGCTTATTTCTCCAATTTCAGAGATGAACACTCTTTGTTGTACAGGCCAGATTAGGATCTTTTTTCGTTTTTTTTTTTTTTCTATTTTTGATCCTTTCTATTTATTTTTTATAACTTTTCTAATATGTATTCAAAATTTATAGTTTTTGTCACACATCTGTGGGAGATTGTGATACTCGTGCAATTTTTAGTGTTTTTTTAAATTTTATTTTAAATTATTTTAGTTATTAATGCAACAAAAATTCAATGAATATTGGAAATCGATCGCAAAGTGGAATTAAACACTAATTCCTTGCACTAAGTTCTCCAGCTCCAAAAAACAGCAACGTACAGAATGTGTTTCCGTTCAAATGTTTTTCAATAGGTCTGCATGTAGAAGTTCAGACCGACAGATGTTTAAACCGTAATAATGTTCAAAATGTTTAAAATCTGATCATTTTGTCCTGAAATGCACAAAAAATTTTATCCAACTAGAATTTATATTTTTTACTTTCTCATTTACTCAGTATAGAGAAAGTATTGTAATCGTCAAAAAATTCGAACTCGAGATTTCGAAGAATCTCCACGGTTTACCACTGAGTTCAAAAAGCACATTTTTGGAAAATGTCCGTCTGTCTTTTTGTCTGTCTGTCTCTGATAAAGATAACTCAAAAACACTTTGGCTGAAACAAGACGGCTGAAATTTAGTATACGGTCATTAAACCAAATTTGTAGATTCCTATCATATTTTGAGTAAAATCTGTTCAGAGAAAGTTCGTCTGTCCTGCTGTTCGTATACAAATTCACACGATAATTACAAAACGAAGCGACCTAGATAGATAAATATTGCTACGTAGATTTAATATCTATAGTGGTGACACCTGTCTTATTTTGAACCAGATCCAACTACGGGTGGTTTGGCTGTTGATCTGTATGTTCAGAAACATGTAAACGCAATAATTCAGAAACGCAATGACTTAAATGTATCAAAATTGCTAGGGGATTTTGTGACTACAAGTGCAGTCTTATGTCAAATATTTGTTTCAATCTACTGAGACAAATGTGTCATAAGCCCAAATTCGATTTTTGAATACTATTGAAGCATGTCAGTGATTAATTGCTAAAAACCTCTCCAAGAATGATATGATATATTCCGTAAAAATGCTAAATTCATGCCAAAGGTTAATATTTCGTAACTATTGTACGCTAATGCCATGTTAGGCGTTCTTTGGCATAACAAGTTTAATAGAGAGTAATCGAGAAGGTTTTCGGGAGACTAATCCAGCTATCGGGCTCATATACAAAATAATAAATATAAAAACAAATTTCTTTTAACTGGATTAAGTTCAAAATTTTATAAAATTCCAGAAATTTATTACAAGTCATATCAAATTCCATTCAAACATCCCAAATAACACGTGCATTTCTTTATTTATTGTGTTTGCAACGAAACGTAATTTCACAAATGTGTTGTTTTAATTTTAGGAATGTCTGAAATATGGATAATCATCATAATCTTCTGGTTGTATATTTTCCTGATTTCATTACTTTTTTTTTCGTATACTTCATTTACAAGAAAATAAATGAGAGTAAAAGATAATCCAAAACATACAAAAAGAAAAAAGCTTCTCTTTTTTTTTTTTTTTTTTTTTAAATCTTTGAAACTTCGCTTTTTAGCATTCGATGCTGGAACATCGAAGTTCAATAATCGATATCTTTCTTATCAAGAGTCATTTTATTTTTAATCGACGCGTGGTTAATGAGAGAGACGTTTTTAATTAAAACGCCTGTCAACCCTGTCAAAAGCATAAATTGCACCGCGGAGTGTTCTTTTTGTAATGTGCTGTCATGTTTTATAGTTCGCATTTTTAAAAGATGCTGGACAGACAGGGCCCTCGATTTTTGAATAAAATACCTTGATCGCAGCATAAGTGAGTGTCATGTGTTTAGCATGCTGTGGAGTAAATAATTAAGATCTCCTTTGTTCTTCATTAGTGAAAAGAACGGATTCAGACGGTAAATGGTCAAGAGTGGGCTCATTTTTAATTTCTGCTTAAGGACGTGCGCAAAGAAAAGCTGAACTTTGTGTTTAAAGTCTCTCCAGGTTAAACAAAAATTATTTTTGATATTCAGTTTGTCAGCCTTTATGATAATCAAGAAATATACAACATAGATAGACAAAAAAAGATACAAAAGGTAGACATAGAGGATTTGTAATGTGATCTTTATATAAAATGTGTAGATTCGATCCAAATGTTGCATGAAATACATTCATGTTGGAGTATGTATATGTGGACACTATAAAAGCCAAGCGCACAGAGCTAAATCATTAGCATTCAAATTATAAATTTGAAACAAATTTTGAACCAAAACCGTCAAGGGACTTACCATCTGTATGTTTTTGTATGTTTTGTATATTCTGTATGTTTTGCATTTTCGGAAGTGGTCTTCCCCCCCCCCCTCTCCTGTCCAAAAAAATGTTTTTTCCCTCTTCTATTCATAAATCTGTATATTGGGGTAAGATTGCTAAAGCGTTGTGCGGCACAGGGAAACAATTTTTAAGAAAGCTTTAACATGAATCTAGACGTTTCACTGAATCTAGGGGATGAATCTGTATTTTGGACTTCTTGTTTGGTCCGATTTGAGCCGAAATCTGACACGAAACTACAAACTGGAGTAACTAGATCACAAACCGAATTTCATTGATATAAGTTATTCCATATATGAGTTACTGCGTTTACATTTGTACAAAAGTACCGACTGATAAACGGTCAACCCTTTGATAGATATGGGGATACACACTTGAAAAGAATATACATTTTAAATGCTGAACCTATGTATCGAATTTTATCTACCTAGATCTTTAAGTTTAGGAGTCATCGAGTTCACATGTAATCGAAGAACCAGACAGACTGACATTCTGTGAATGAAATCGATAGAAAACTTCAAATTTGGTTGTAAACTTATATACCTAATTTTATTCACCTTGCCCAAAGTGTTTCTGAGTTATCTTGATGATATACAGACAGATAGAACAAATATAATGCTAAAAATGTATCTTTCGAAATCGGGAAGTTCAAAAATGTAAAAATAGGACAAAATCTCGAGTTCGAATTTTTTGACTATCACTATACTTTCTTTATACTTCATATATGAAAAAGTAAAAAGACGATGATCCAGACAGTTATCTGGCAGCGAGAACCTGGGACATTGTGGTTCGCAGTCCAGTAACATAACCATTATGCAAAAGCAATTGCCCATGCGTAGTTGTTAACTGGCTTATATGCTATTCGTCACAACTTCATGCATCACATTCACTTGCACAACCCATTTTTACAGAGGGGCACATTCACACATCTCACAGATAGAAAACAGAAGAAGAACAACCGTGCCTGAACCGAACGCCCAGATCACGGAGAAATCACGCTACCCCTATGCCAGGACGCCGGCTTCAACTTTCTTCTCTTCTCAAATGTGTGCACAAACCACTGTACTCAGCACAAAACGCTCATGTGTGGGATTTTGAAAATATGAACAAAAACATTTGTAGCCCATCACAACTTTGTTCAAAAATTCTTAAGTTTTATATGGGAGGAAAAGGTGATGCCATTTTTATTAGACAGTATGTGAGAAAATTTTGGTGGTTTTTTTTTAAGCTCTTATGCTTCGTACGTGCTTTTCTCCATAAACAGCAACATTATCACTTATCTGATCTTATTCAGTCTTCATTATGAAGTGTATTATTTTTAATTAAATGATATTTTGAATTTTTTTAGGCAATTTGCCAAAATTAAATATGCTTTTCTGTCCGCATGGGAATGCAATAATTGGAAACTAACTGTATGAAATTTGGCGCTTCATGTTATCATTGAAATTTTAGATCCGTATCAACTTCAGGGTTAAATTCATCAGTGTTGGATATGTTGCTCCATTTATTCATGCATATGTAAGCCCTATTATTCGAATGCACAACAACCTAGATAAAATATTTTTAAGCTAACACAAATACCTTTGCATACAAATCACAGATTTATATATAATTCTATATAAGACCGTCACAAAATGCATGTGTCTTTGTACATACATTATTACGGAATGCATTATTACGGATTCCCATATTATAACTCCAAATCCACTACTAACTAATTCCGTAAAATCACTGGGTTCGCTTGTATGGGTGTATGGTGTGAAAACAATCAGCAGACCACAGTAGAAAACAACAACGAAACTAATACAAGGACGACGAATACACAGACGACAAATATATACAGCCGAGACGAACACAGGACAGCACACTGCAACAAACAGTAGCCCGCAAGTAGTAATCGACCACAGCACACAAAGCAGCCAGACAGAATTCAGCAAGAGAGGGGATCCTCGGAGCTTCGCTCTATGGTATTTCCAAATGGCTGAAATTCTCCTTTGTCTTCTCACTTTAGCTCTATCCAGCTGCCCACACACTACTACACGAATGGCTACTCCTCACAGGACTCGATGCTGCTTCCACAATAAACAACAGGACAGCTCAGTTCAGCAACCACTTGAGCTCCACACAACGCTGGCACTTCATCGGACTATACCGCCATTGCTTCACTATCCTCTAGACGACTCGTTACTTGTTACTCCAACTCCGATTCCCTGCAGCTTGAGACTGCTGTCCTTTTATAGTTCCGAGAGGCGATCCAAGAACCTTCTGGGCCAATCAGACGTATATGTTCCTATCGGATGGATCGTTAAAACTCTCAAAGTTTCCAGCATTATCTATTTTGTCGCAAAGTTACCAAATTCGTTTCCAAGTCACCAAATGGGCATCAAGTTTGTCGCCAAACTCTGGGATTATTGGCTCGGCACCCGAGCAGCACCCAATACAGATTATTGTAAATCGATCTTTCCGATGATAGAACTAACCATACTGGGAAGCAAGCATTACAGGTGTGCAACAATATTAAATACAAAGAAATAACATTCAGGAAATTTGGTATATTATCTTCATAAGAAAAATTTAAGTCTGTAAATTTAAGTCTGGCCCATACATCCAAAGAGAAGTAGTAACTTCATTGTGCCATGAGACTAAATCACATGTATATCTTATTTAGTATTGTAATGTCACTTCAATGAATAAATGTGCGAATAAACTTGATCGATCAGTTGGAATTAGGTTTACTTTTATTTCATTTCTTACATTAGCTAAACAATTTGCACTTGATTCACAAGGTGCTCCTTAATGATAAAAGTAAGTTCATTGGGCCGAATGAAGGTAAAATTTTTATAAACTTAAACTAATGGTTTTAACGTTAATTAATACTTTGGAAAGAAGAAGCATTAATTAATTAACTTGAGAATGTTTCCTGAAGGAAAAAAGATCCAATTGCAGCGCTGCATGGAAAAAAATACAAATAAATGATAGTATACAAAATTCCTGCAAATAGAAGAAAATATTTAAAGAATAATGAATCAACAATAAAACACAAAAAATATTTATCTTTCCACTAGCTAATTAAGTGTTATTTTTTTTAAAACAATTCAATTATTTTAGGATTTAAAAAATGAGGATATTTATTCTAAAGGCTGGTTTACACTCAGCCAGCAACAAACTGTCCAGTAAGACTACGCAGGCGCAGAAACTGTACAGTAACAAATGCTTGTCCTGTAGAGACAAGAACTTTCTTTTGTCCGCTCTCTCAGCGCATGCGCCATCTTCCTTCTGCGCATGCGTGAGTTTCTGGAATTTCATAACTGGCTGAGTGTAAGCTCACCTTACTATTAAATAAAAAGTGAATAACAGCAAGTAGTCAGAAGGTTTATTAAAATTTTATAAATTTTACATCAAAAAAATTAGCAACATGAATTTAATAAAAACATTCACAACTCTGATGGCACAGCAAAACAAATACAGCTCATTATTTTAGGGATATCACTCGTATTAATGATAATTTGATTGAAAAATAACATACTGTGAATGTATGTGTTTACAGGATTTAAAAATATGAATACTGTAAATTGTATGCTGTTAATTAGAAAATATTAGTAATGCTATAAAATAAGTAATTCAAGAATTAATTCTGCACTTGCTCATAATTATTATTTTTTTTTTTGCAAGAATCTCAAGTAAGATTACAGTGTTAAGTTAATTCAAAAATAGAAAACCTTCATAACTTGATCATTAGAAAAATCATTTGTTTTGTAACTATGAAGCTACCTATCCTTTTTGAAAAAATATCATTTACACATATTTTTGGAAAATAAGTTTTGCATCTGAAATGGCACCTATATCAGTTACTATGTGCTAAAGTAGAAATTTTGATTTAGTAGGAGTTAAATATAGATCAGAATTTACGAGAATAATTAACACTACATTTCTCAACATTTTATACTTATTTATTATGGTATAAATTAAATTATAAATCATTTGGATCTTTTGTAAAAAAAAAAGCAGTACCAGTATTATATCTTATAAACCTAAATAATTTTAAATCAACAGCAAACAAAAAATATTAAAAAAATAATCTAAAATATAATATAAATCATTGATTAATAAGATAAAGAAAAGAAGTCCAAGATTTTTTCTTTGAGAAACAGCTGAATTATTTGTAAATTTGTCAATTTCAGCACTATTAAAATCCCAACAAAATGACCAATAACCTAAATCAGAAAAGACCTAATTAGTAAATCAATGAAAACCAATATTATTCAATTTCTTTCAAAGGATACCAAATTCAATGAGTCGAAAATCTAGAAAATTATGTATAAATAATATCAAGTTGACATTCATTTTTAAATGAAAGAATAAATAACATTTATGAAACAAAACTAATTAATTGCCGTTGATTTTGTAGTAAATTGATGTTGGACTAGTGGAGCTAAATTTTAAATATGGTCGAAAAGTTATTTATATATTTCAATTTTGAATATTTTAGAAAAAAGACTTAAGATGGCAAACGATTGGCAATTTTTGCAGCACATAGGATTCCCCGTTTTATAAACAGAAATTATTTTAGAATGCTACGAAATATTTTTCCAAACTATCAAACATTTTTACAAATAGAAAAAATTACTGTTAAATTATAGATTGCATAAATATAATATACTTGAAACAAGTTCATTTCAAAGCTGTCTTTCTTCATATATTTTGCGTATTTCTTAAAAGAAATATGCACAAGAAAAAAGAAGTAATGGAAAATTTTGAATAATATATGTCCTTTGAAATCTTATTAATATTAAAAGGAGTTCAAAGCAACTTTTTTACGAGTTTAATCAAGCGATTTAATTTGTTTTTATATATTACGCTACTACATTTTGCTCCGACATTCCTATTAATATTAACTGTAGTCTGTTCTTAAATAAATGTTGAGAAATATACTGCTGTTTTTGGCAAACGATCAGATTTTTTTTTTTCACCAAGATATTTCAAGATTCCAGAAACGAAACAAGCAGATATCCTTCAATGAAGATAAAATAAATGTAATCTGCGTGCAATAAAAGTTTCAAACTACGACAATGGTAATTTATCAAACATTTTATTATCCTTTTTTTTTCCTTCCAAAGAAGAAAAAAAAATTGTTCCATGATTCATTGAGAAAGATGTTAGAAATATGTTTGTCGTTTAAGTCTTTCGTTTTGGCATCAATCAGTTCTTGTTAGTTGCGAAGAAAAATCACCGCGAAAAGAATTATGCTGACGAAAAAAAAGGTGGACATTTCCAACACACAAAACTTGGGAAAGAAATATATGTGGGAGTCATTTTTTTTTTCGCCCAAATACCATCCAACAAATCACTATAGAGTAAATCGCCAGACGATTTTTTTTATTGTTATTATTTATTTATTTATTTAATTTTTTTTTTCCTTCTCATACAGGATCAAAAAGTAAAACTTTATTTCTGACTAAAGGTTAAAAAATGGCGAAGCTTTTGTGTTCTCTAAATCGCTAACGCTTTCTTAATGGCCTTTTTGCTACTTGTATGAATAGTTTTGTGGATTTTTCGAAAGAAAGAAATGAAAGAGAACAAATAAAAAAAAAAAAGATTGCCATTTTTTTTTCTTCCGTCGGGTTTTAAATCATATTATTTGGTGCCTTCATCGCAAAAATGGCAGCAATTTTTATCGATCTCCGATTCATAAAGTAGCTCTGTTAAGATCGCCAAGATTGAAAGCTAAAAATGAATTCGAAAGTTTTTATGTATCTCGCAAGGCTGAAATGGACCATTTTTTATGCATAAACTGAAAACTTATTTCACCATTTCTTTCTCGATATTATTCTTTTTCCGATAAAATGAAAAATAACAGGCAGCACTGTCGTCGAAGAAGAATGTTTGGTAATAAAACTAAGCTCTTGACAAATAATAAATTTTTCGCAGGCTAGGGGAAATGGAAAGTTGTTTGAAAACAGGTTTTAACATATTGACGCTTGATAATATTTGAGATTACAAATGGCATAGCAAGTCATTCTGACGCTCATTTGTTTACTCTAGTTTTTACTGGATTGAGATTTATGATATAATGTTTGTTGATTATCATTTGTCGGTTGGTTGACTTTTTAAGTTTGTTTATCAGTCTGTAATACTTAATGCAATACAGTGAGACTTAACCATTTTTAACGTTTTTAATTTAAATTTTTCAGAAAAAATTTTTTCAAATTTCAAGAATTTTTTATCAATTCCGTTTTGGAATATCATCTGCAATTTGTTGAATTAGAAATGAAATTATAATATATATTTTTATATAAATATTTTTCAATTCAATATATTAACTTTGTGACTATAGCGATGTTTTGCAATTGTTTTTCTTTTCATATCTATATATCTCTCAAACCTGAATTACACAAAATATAGCAATAAGTGGTCTCCTATAACCTTTCTCGCATACTCTCTAATAAAGGTGTTATACCATAGAATGCCTTGGATGGCATTGGCGTACAATAGTTAGGAAATATTAACTTTTGGCGCTAATTTAGCATTTTTACTAAATCTATCGTGTCATCCTTGGTAAGTGTTTTTGACGATTAATCTCTGACATGATATTAAAAGTATTCGAAAATCTAATTAGTGTTATAGACACATTTTTCCTGCAAAAAAGACTTCATTCGAAATTACACTTGTAGTCAGTCACAAAATCTTTTAACCATCGTATTTTTGAATTATTTCGTTTATATGTTTCTGAAAGAACAAACAGACAGACAGACAGTCAACCCATAGTTGGATTTGGCTCACAATTTTGTAGGTGTCTACACTAAAAATGTTAAATATATTTATCGAATTTATCTATCGAGTTGTCTTTGTTTCGTAATTATCATTTTAACTTATATTCGAGCAGCCGGACAGATTTCCTCTGAACAGATTTTACTCAAAAATTGATAGAAATCTGCAAATTTGGTGTAAAGACTGTATGCCAAATTTCAACTATCTAGCTCTAAACTTAATTTGCTCTGAGTTATCTTTGTCGCAGACGGACGGACATTTTCTAAAAATGTGTTTTTTGAACTCAAAGAGGTCTAAAATAAGGAGATTTGTCAAAATTTCAAGTACGAATTTTTTGACAATTACTGTACTACGTGTATGAGAAAATAAGAATTATTCATTTTCTAATTTAAAAAAATTTAGCACGCTAGATGTGAATTGTGTTGTTTATTTTGAAGTTTTATTGCTGAGTTCTAAGTGATGTATGCTATTTGTTTATGGAAATTATTTAATGATTCAATAGAATATTTGTTTCCAAAATTATTTAAAATATATTTTAATATATAAATATAATATATTTGATATATTTAAAATATATTTAAGTTTATTTATTAATATTCCATAATTGATTTAATAACTATGATTAAAATGTTTTTAACTGTGTTGATTAAAAGAATTGATTATTAAAAATAAATTTTTACAATCCTTTATAATTTAAAAATTCTTGTTGGCAGTCTGAAAAGCAATGATAGATTCCTTTTATTTGGCAATATAAGGGGAAAAAATTACACTTCTTTTCGCCATTTCTCTTAATTTCATAGTATATACGGAGTATGAAAAACGATACAAAAGAGACTTTTTGTACTTAGATGCCACGTATTTATACTAAAAGAGAAGTTGAAATTAAAAGTTAAAAGTCACTTTTGGAACTGTAGCTTATAGATGCATAAAAGCATTTAATAAAAAAGGCGTTTGTTTTAATTGGGAATTTAGGAAATAACTGAATTATATACTTTAAGGTGACATATGCACATTTTGGGAAGACTTAAAATTAATTGTAACTGCCTCTTGAAGCGCATCAAAATCGTGTCGATCTTGTAAAAACTCGCCAAAGCTTCATTATTCTGATTGGCTGCTAGGCATTTTAATAAACAGCGTTTAAGGTTACAATAAAAGAGTTTCACGGTTACATTTGACAAAAAATTATCTCGAAATAATTCAACTTTGGCGATTGTATATTAATTTTAAGTCTAACCCACATTTTAATTTGTCAGAGTATTAATTTGTTGTAAATTAATTCCTTTTAATTCACATGTTTTATTAAAAAATATGGCAAAATTTTAATAATATTAAAATTTCAAAATTTTAATTAGTTCCGTATTAATAATTTAAAAGCCAAAAATGTCAGTATTCTGGTCGCGAGTAAAACTAGTCGCCAAAGGTGGCTAGTTATTTCTCCGCTGCTTTCTTAGTTTCCTATTTTTCCCCCTCGACGAAAATGCACTCGTCTATCTGAGAAAAAAGGTCAGTCGTAATCTCGTCAGAGCCGATCAGTAGAAACATTTTTATAGTGCTCTTTCTAAACGCCTTATTACATAAAGAAACTATCTTCTCAATGAATGGTATTATATGATGCTTATGAAAATTCATAAATCTTCAGGATCTAATTCTTATTTTAAATATACAATAATCAAGAATATATTTTATCTTATTCTGTTAAATACCAAAAATTTAATTCTGTTAAACTAAATAAAAATGAATTATAAAATTTATGGAAAAGTAATTGAATTTCAGAACAGTAAATAATTTTTAGGATACATTTTACTTTTGATTCAAAACAGAAATACAATATATATATATATATATATATATATATATATATATATATAAAATAAAATTGTGAAATTTTAATATATTTATTAAAATTTCGCCATATATATTTGCAAGTAAATAATATCTGGAAGATTTTATTTTTAGTCAATTTATTTTGTAAAGTATTAAAAAAATACAGTCTATGAAGGGGTATTATTAAATATAAAATTACAAATTTATAAATTTTTAAAATTGTATCCCAAGATAAATTATCAAAGTATAATAAATATATAAGAGAATGTTAATTTTTTCTGTTCGAAAACTAAACATATATGAAATATTCCTTCACATGGTGGAATAGGATTTATTTGGAATTTTAATTTTGTTTACTTCAGAACTAAAATTTAATTAATACCGTTTTTAAATAAATATCTGTTGTTTCTTAGTTCAAAACGGCTATCAATATTAAATTTCAAAAATGTATTTTCAACATATACTAACTATTTATAAACATAATTCCATTAAGAAACATAACAGTAGTTAAATGTTCATATTGGTCGTAATTATTCCTATTTTAGTTTTAATCGATAACGCTAAAAATATTTTAAAATGAGAAAAAAATAATTATATCGAAAAGATTGAATCGGAAACTTAAAATAATCTTGCGACGTTAATTCAGAATTTTAAAAGTATATTCACTTTGTACTTCACTCGTTAATGCATCGTTTTAGCCTTCTTTCATCTATACCTGATCCGCTGTACCTTGATTCCGTTGTATCTGTACACACAAAAAAAATGTCGATCTATTTTGATGAAATATATCATGTCAAACCAAAATAAAATATTAATATAAATTATTATTAATAATAAAGCATTGAGATTGATTAACTATGCTAGCAAGGTGGTGAAGTTAATTTGCGATGAAACTGTTCTAAATTGGCCCATTTGACGAACTCTGCAATTAAATAAGAAAATACCCTTTATCTTATTTAAGTGTAATTGAATAGTGACTTATTGATACACTTTCTGGACATATTGAAAGACTGTTTTGATTAAGAAAAAATGATAGCGGTAACGAAAATGAAATTTTAAAACTATACTACTAAGAACAAATAATAAGGGGAATTTCTAATTGCCCAGTATGGCTTGAGAATTATACTTAAAGGTTTTGAAAAAAAAATGTGCATCTTTGAATAAAATGGACATTTTTTTTTCTGAAACTGTCACGGCGAAAGATGACATTTAGAAAGACAAATGGCACTGTATCCATAATAAATATCTAACAATAAATTTAAAAATTCTAAAATTCCTTTATCATAAAATAAATATTTTTTTTTCGTATGAATATAGATTTTTTATTAAAGTGTAAACAAATTTGTAAATGTAAAATACAAATTTGTTTGTATATACAGAAAATGGTATTAGGACATTTTTTAAAATATTTTTTTAACTAATTTTTTTTAACCCTGAAAAATTAACGATGCATATTTGTTTCCAGCAATAAAATGAAGAAAAATTTGCACTTAATATTAGTGTAAATAGAAATTTCTTCATGCCTATTTTTTGCCCAGAACCTTCCAGTTAAACAAACAGAGATTGAAATATATTCCTAATTTTAAAATTTCGAAATCTTAATTCTTCCTTTAATTTGTTATTGTTTTTAACTAATTCAATGAAAAATCATTTTTCATTTGGAATTGAAGTATTTTTTATTGGTTTTGATTCTGATTTTTATACTGATGACTAAAAAAAAGAGTGAGGTTTAAATAAGAATAACTCATGTAACACCACAATGTCTAAATCGACACCACTAATCATTTCTTTTCCTCAGACCAAATTTGGAACTTTTTTCAATTTTACGAGGTACATAATCATTACCACCATGGCGCCATCTGTTGCATTTAATTAGCATTATAATTTAACAGCAACATTGCAAGTTAAATTTGCTATTTCATTGTAATATGTGACAAATACATTTTTGCCATTCATTAGAATCTGTTTCTGTCTTTTTTTTTTTCCGTTGATGCAAAATCAAAAATATTTCACAGAATTTATTTTTATATGATTTGCTGTTTTGAAAGTATTGAAGAAATAGGTATTCATTTTATAAACTTAACAGATAAGTAATTATGGAAATTGTTGTTGTGAATGTATTTTGTCCAATTCTATATAGTTTTTGTCTTCAGTTATAGACAATCATAGATGCTGAACATGCATGTATGGCATATTTTCTAACTCGCAATCCTTTAGAGGTAATAAATTGTTCTTTCGATTAAAATCACCTATCAATGTAAATGAAAGAGCATTAAACGTCTTTAACAGAATATTAAAATGAAAAGGTAATTAATAATGAAGTATTAGCCGCATTTATTGAATAAAACAAACGAAAATCGTCCACCCGAAACTTTCTCGCATTCTCTCTGGTGAATATTCTTGTATTTTATAAATCGTTTTTCATTGGCGCACAATGTAAAGATCCTAACAGAATATAATCTTAAAGTTTTTTGTTTTTTTTAGATAAATAAGTGGGGTGTGTTTATTACACAAATAAACTAAAAATGTATTCGGACGCCTTATGTCCGATCGATTCAAACCAATATTTGACATCGAACTACAATTGATGCCACAAGATCACATACCAAATCTCCTATATTTAAGTCGTTGTATTTTCGAATTATCGCGTTTAACCGCATGTGAAAATACAAACCAGCAGACCGTAAACTTTTTAACATACATGTTTTAAATTTAACAATTATTGTAGCAGTATGGTATGAGCGAGGATAGAACCTGGGACCTTGTGGTTCGCAGCAAAGTAACAAGACCACAACACTAAAGCAACTGCCCGTGCTTCGTAGCTGTTAACTGGACGATTTAAGGCTTATAAGCTCTTCATCACATGACCTTTACTTTCGATTCTAAAGCGATGTACTAAATTTCATTCATCTAAGATATTACATTTGGAATTTAAATCTGTTGCACATTTTATTTATCTAGTGTTTTTCGCTTTGAAATTATCGTGTTATTTTATAGGGCAAGATAGGTGTTATATTTATATATTTTATCGGACAGACTTCTAAATGTATCTTGTTCAAATTCGCAAGAAATCTCTAAAGTTAATGTAAAGACCATATACCAAATTTCATTCATCTAGCTCAAAACGTTTTTAAGTTATCTCGTTCACGTACAAACAGATTAATTTCAAAAATGTATTTTTCGCATTCAGAAAGATTTGAAACATGGAGATTTTTTAAAACCTCGAGTTTATTTATTTATTTTTACGTTCTGTTACTTTTTCTTTGCATACTTCATGTATGAGAAAATAAAAAGACACGAATTCATAAAGGAATTAATAGGATATAACACTATATCCGAATTTTTAATCAGAAGTTAACAATCGGTTGACTGGGTATGGTACCATTGATATTAATTTAAATATCCTGGGCTCATTTTAATTCATTTTCCCGTAAAATGAAGTTTTGAAAAAAAAGAAAAGAAAAATTTAAATTTGCTATCTCAAATTTCAAGTTATCATGTGAGAACATTATTTTTTTAAATCACGTTTTATCAATCCGATAGAAAAACATCATGTTCTCACATGACTCATATTCCGCAAACACCAACATTTAGAAAAACGATGGTTTTTGACCACCTCAAAATCAATCGAGTTCTAAAATTTTTTCTTAAAGTGCATGGCGGACATTGGTGCCAAGTTGTAACATTTTGTTGGCGGTTAAGTTGGCAAAATGTGACAACTTTCTTTATTATTTTCTAATAATCCTAAAAGCGAAAAATTAATGCCTCAAAAGCGATGAATCGCCAATTTTCTGCATGTACGTTTTGAGGCTCAAAAAACCCAAACCAAAACAACATCATTGTTCTCACATGATTAAAACAAATTTTTAAAAGATTGATTTTGAGGCTTCAATAATTTGTTACATACGCATTTTGAAACTTCAAAAATCTCAAGCCAAAACAATATCATGTTCTCACATGATAAAAATTTGATGCCTGAAAAGCGATAAATCGCCAATTTGTTGCCTACTCATTTTGAGACTTCAACAATTTATTGCCAACGCATTTTGAGGCTTCAAAAACCTCAAACCTTATTATTATCATGTTCTCACATGATAATAATAATTATATACAAACATTTGATATGCAATTAACCATTATAACCAATATAAGTTTTATATTACACTTTTACAAGTACTCAATTTCAAATAAGATGGTAAAGTAATAATAATAATACAATATACATTGATTCATGAATTCCGTTTTAGAAAGAATATTGCATTATATTTAAGAATTATTGCGTGGTGGAATTCGCTAGCACGGTTGTTGTTGTTGCTGCTGCTTTTTCACACTTTAATGCTGAAAAATAGACTTTTAGTGCTGAAAAATGAGACCCAAGTGTCTCGTGATAGGGACTGCGTGCTTTCTTTTTACTTGATCAAAAGCGTAAAAAAAATGGATAGTAGCATAGAGATCAGCTTACGAAAAAAATAACTAGCTATTTTTTTTTAATAATATTGCTGTTTTCTTAATTGCGACACGTTAAAAGTTTACGATTGTCTTCATATTCGGACACTCAGTTGCAACATTTTACAAGTCTCGGATAGCAAGAGTTAACTATGACTTAAAACTTGTACTTTTACTTGTAAATGATTTTGTATAATATATAATTTATGAAAACAAATCGGCATTTAATGATGAAAATTATCATTCAGTCTTAAAATTTACGTTAAAGGAATTTTTAATGAAAATAAATAAACAAAAAATACTCCAGAATGAATTTTTATAAACCAATAAACTCTCATTTAAATTTCTTTAAATCTATTTTGTTTTGTTTATAAGTTATTTACGTCTTAGCCGCTTAAGAGACCAGTTAAATCATGCTAGTAATTGACTTCAGGCTGTTAAAGTTTCAATATTGAATACATTTTTTTTAATTCGTTCCCTCAATATATATATTTTTTTTTTCAAATTTGCCTTGTTATACACGACAAAAAAAACCTGAATTCAGTCGAATTGCTTTACTAAAAATCAAAACGCTTATGTATTATGAAATTAAAGGCGGGAGTAAAAATCCTACTACGAAATTAATCATTGGCAAAAACATGCGATTGAATTTTTTTCAATAGATGAGTTTGAATTCCACAAAAGCATTTAAAAAAATTATTCTGGATAGTGTATCGCAAATATTATTAACATTAAGAGACAAAATTGTATGGAAATACGGTTCATATTATTAAAAAATATAATCTTTTGAGTCTGAAAAGAATGCAAAGCCTATTTTTGTAAGATAATTATTTTGTAAAATATGAGCATCAATTTTCATATGCAAGTCATATATATTCATTCCTTCGACTGAATGGACTTTTTTATGACACGGCGAACCTTCTCCAGAGCACTTCTAATAATATTTTACAGTTCTATTAATTAGCTAAACGAAGAGTTGAACTCAATATAACTTGTTTTCATTCGATTATTGCCATTCAACAGTAAGTAATAAGAACGATTTCAGTGCCCACGTTCATTGCTCCTTACACGATAACCAGATAAGTAAATTGTCTACCCATTGACTCTATTAGTTCAAAATTAAACACATATCTACAATTTTGATGCAAAAAAAGCCATTTGCTTTTATTCATCCATTTGGTTTGTTGCGTTTTGGAACTGTTATATTTATATATGCACGGATAGACAAAATAACAGAGCATATTTGATCTAAAATGTCATATAGATCTAGATTAAGAATAATAATAAAGTGTAACTTGCGTTATACATGTAAAAGTGTAATTAGGGTATGAAACATTCCAAATGCTCTGAAATGTAGCATGTGGGCCTACAGATACTTTATTTGGCGCGTAATCTTACTAGTACTCATTAAGAAATAGTTTTTCAAAAAAAATTATTAGATTTTAGCTAAAAAATTAAACGAAATGCCAAAAATGTTTCTTCAGTAACTTTGTGGTATATTATTACAGTAAAACCATTTTTACTCTACCTTAAAAACTCACGAAAGAAAAATAAATAATTGGCGTTTACATAATGCAGTTTCTCCCATGGAATTTTACATTCCTAGTTTAAGTATTTTTAGCATGTATAGCTAATATTTTTCATTGTTTTATTTATTGGAATATATTATGTATTTTGTGACAATATTAAATTCTTCCTCTCTCCGAAAATGTGATAACATATTTTAAAATGGATTTTATCTGAATAGATTATAGATATTTAGAGGAAATTGCCACTTCAGTTAATATTAACAATATATATTCATAAAATTCAAAATACAAAATTATTTTAATTGAAGTGGGATCTACCCTCCTTTAGGGCACTTTGTGAATAACCCAGCAGAAATTCAAACGAAACCCAACAAAAGCCAGAAATAATTCTTGTTAAACTGTATTAAATTTTTCCTTGCGATTAAATTAGAAATCCTCCATATTCTACCTCCAATAACCATTTTATTACTCCATCCGATCCATTAAATACTCTATCCGAATTACTTTCAGAATAACTGCTTCCTTCGTCAAAATTCGTAATTGCATGAAATATAACTGTAAAAATTGGCGGATTACCTTACATTAATATTCGCATTCCTTCAAAATATTTAAATATTTAATCCCACGAGAAAATCAACAAAAGTTGATTTGAAAAAGACTCAGAAACCGCATTTGTGAAAATGTAATAGGCAGAATTTCGGATCGTTGTAATTATTTTATTTTAAAAAGAGACAATTCGTTTTTTTAAAAACAAACTAATGCAATAAAGCAAATTGAGTTCTTCGTAAAAATCCTTTCCAATTCCTTCTTTAAAATTCTACCAGAATTCCGAAAGAATGTTCCGCTCTTCCAAAATGCGCATTCTATTTATTTAATTTTATTAATGCTTTCGAGACTGAAACGATAATTTTTGATGCTGCAAAATGCGCAAACGATAACCTCACCGAGCCGGTGGTTGATTTAAGAAACGTGGGATTAATTTTCGTAAAACCGGCAATCCGATGCTTCTTTCAGTTGTGACATTCTTAATTCCAAATGGAAAATTCTTGCTTGTAACAATTAAGCAATTAAATATTTATTTTCAATCAAAGGAACAGAGAAATTTTCATTGAGTAAAACAGCGGTGGCATCAGGAACAATGGATCGCTGACCTTTTTCTTCGAGCGCCGGGAGAATTGTTTATTAGGCAAGCGAAGGACGAATTTGCATACCAGGAAAGCGACTTAATTAAGTAAAGAAAATGGCGTCGTTATCAGAAGAGGCAGGGACCGGCATTTTCGCTTTGTTATTTTATTTTATTCACCGTAAAACTATGCGAAATTTCGGCGATAGCATGAAAAATTCTGTACCTTGTGCGCTTACCAAACAACCGAATGTAAACAAACTTGTTTGAACGTGGAATATATTATCAGTCTTCTGTGTTGAGTGGAATTAAGGGTCAGGGAAAATTGAGTTATTCATATTATTATTTTTTTTTCTTTTTGCGAAGTGCAAAAAACTTGATATGTATTTATTTGATTAAGCACTTAAGTGCCTTGGAAATTACTGCACAGTTTCCGAGGGACATGCAAGTTGCAGGAAGATTAAAGAATTTTAAATACCACAGGAGATGCGAATTTTTTCAAAACAATATATGAGGAGAAAACATCTATGCTCATGAATGGAAGTGTTTATACGTCTGTCTATGTGTCGGTAATGTACAAACAAACCTATGACATTTATAATCATAAAATCCGCCATACAGATAGTAATAATTTTAACTCAATGCAATTCGAAACCCGGATTTTATAATTTAGTGTACAAAATTTTTTATTTAATGTTTTGGATGATTTTTCGCAATATTTCCCCGTAGTACAGCTTCTAATAATTGCAGGGGAAAAAATTTCACAACTAAAAGAATAAATCATTATTATTATAAAGAAATTAGTTTTTGATCACTGACATAATTTAATAATTGTTTAAAAATTTTTAAAAATTCATCCCACAATTTTTTTAATTATCCAACTAGGTTGAAAACATGAAATTAGATGAAAATTTATTTTTTTATCTTTTTGCAGTTTTAAAAAATAAGTACGTTTCTGTTTCCAGTGATATCTTTATTTTGTCTCTATGCCAGTTAGAAACCAAATTATATCAAACTATTGATATGTAAGTAATGATTATTTATAAGAATTTAAAAACTTGAAATTATTTTTTGAAGAACGATTTTTTTTTCATAATTTTACTGTACGAATATAGCAATGTTTCAAAAAATAATCAAGTTATCTTAATGAAATTTATAATTAGGGATCTTTATGTTACGCAGAATATAATGAACTATGGATTTGAGGCTGAATGCTCTAGAATTCAGCATCAAATATAAATTATGATGATTTAATGTAAATATTGATGAAAAATTTCATAGATAATTTCATATATTGCACACAAAAACTTTATTCTTGAATATAATTCTTAGTTAGTTACTATCTAATTTATTTCACACATATAATATTGCAAAGAGACATAAAAAATTACAATAATTTTTTTTTCTCTAGAACAATCCAAGTTTTTGTAAATAAATGTTTGAAATTTGCATCAAAGTATGCTTTTTCTTCAAAAACTACATATATATTTAAACCTTTTTACTTTTATTTTATCACATCCTTATATTAATAAAAAAAAACATCATATAAACATTAAAATATTTGTTCGTTTGTTTTGTTTTTTAAATCTCCGAACCTTGTCGGATACCTTAAAACTAAAATGTCTGCAATACGACATACCATTACCATTATCAAATTTTTTGAAATAATTATTCCAGCAATCTTTTAAACAATGAAGATCAAAACATTTTCAATGATTGATTTTAAATGATTATTTTCAAGATGAGTTGAAATTTTTTTTTTCCGTTAATCCAGTCAATGAAAAGAGAAAAGGTCACCCACAAATAATTTGGCATGTTGCCATATCAGAACCCAGGAAACCAATTCTGGAATGTTAATTAAGAACAAGATATTAATAGCATGCTATTTAAACATGTTTAAGAAATTAATTGTAATTCGGAATTATTTTTCATTCAATTGAATGCAGAGAATAAAATTTCTTAATACAATTAAGAATTTATGGCCAGGTTATTTAATTATGAAGGGAAAAAAATCGGTTGCTTTCCTTCTATACTTATAAAATGGTGTATTAGAATATAATTGAACAAGAATTCAAATTCTTGTGTATTTTGAAATCGAAAGTTTTAAAGATGTAAAAGGAGAAACATTTATATCTTCATTCTTCAAGAGCAATCTACGCTTTTTTTTTTTTTTTTTTTTTTTTTTCTTTTTTTCATCAAGTTACCGACGAGATACGAACTTGAATTGAAAAGAAAAATAATAATTCAAGTAACTGTGTTTACTTGAAGTTTATAATTTTTTTAAAAAATTAATCACTTTTTCTGAAATTTTTTTTATTTCAATTTCATTACCTTTTTTCAATTTTTTCTGACATGATTTATTAAACATGAAAACCTTTTTAAAAATTAGTCATTTTTTTCAGAAACATTTTTAACTTAAATGTATGTTATTTGACATTATATTTTCATTATATCTTTTAGATTTTTTTTACGGGATCATTCAAATATTTCATTCTAATTTAAAGCAATAACAAGCGAAATGCCTTCAATAATTGATTTCTAATTGCTTTCCAGATGAGTTAATTTTTTTTTCTGTGAAAAACCAAATCCAATCAGTGAAAAACCAAAACTTTCTCCACGAGAAAATTTTGCTTCTTCATTGATTTGGCATAATGCCAAATTAGAGAAAGCATGAATTATGAAAATTCATATATATAAAAAAAAGTATTATGAAAACGAAAAATCTTACTGGATTTATTAATCCCTATTTGGCGACAGTTCGAAATTTCGTATTATGTATAGGTTTGTCCTTGTGGAAAGTCTGAAAAAATCCTTTTTTTTTTTTTTTTTTTTAGTTAGTTAGTTAGTTAGAGAAAAATGAGAATTTAATTAATGCAATCTTGATTATAAATTGAACTTGATCCAGGATACCTTTATATGTTATTTGCGAAATTTAGCTTCAACAAAAGGTCTGTGCAAAAGAACTTTCTTAATTATAAATAAATGACAACATACATTGCCAAAAAACATTGGATCTACAAATAGCGATATGTGTTTTATATTACGAATATCTCTCATGAGAAAGGCGGTAGAAATACAGTGAGAGTCAAAAAAAAAAAGTAAGCACCCATGCTTGATTTTAGAAAATGTGTTATTTTAAATATATTATTGACTTATAATATAAAGTAGATATATACAATTATTAACTTATTTAAGCAGAATCGAACAACTTGTAAATATTAAATTAAAATAAAATACATGAAAATTAAAATAATTCAGCTTGAACATAAGATCATATAATTTTATGCGTCAAAAAAGTAAATACTCATCATACTTTTATAGATTTTACCGCTTTTTTTTTCTTAGAGGGTCTTGATATAAGATAAAGTTTTATATTCTGTCTAAATTTATTAAAATTTCAAGAAAAATCTTTCAGATTTTTCTAGAAATTTACATAATTTGCAATGGGGGAATTAACAGCACTAGAAATGAGAAAATTGATAATAAATTTGAAGGAAAATGGTAAATCCCATCAAGAAATAGAAAAAATTGTTGAAAGAAGCCACTGCTCAGTGAAGAAAATTTTTTACGAATATTCCGAATACATGCAGATTAATGATTTTCAGAGAACAGGAAAACCAAGACAACTTACTGATACAGAAGGGAGAGTAGTGGTACGAGAGATCAATTTTAATCCAGCTGCAAGTGCTGTTAAAATAATTCAAAGCATCTCGCAAAGATCAACTAAGAAAATAAGTGAAAGCACTATAAATAGGACTCTTCATAACGTTTGCCAAAAAGTACCTCAACAAAAATTTAGATTTTTGGAATATTATTTTATTTAGTGATGAGAAAAAATTGAATTGTTTGGAGCACAGAAGTTCGCAAATATATGGAGATCAAAAAAATGAAGAATCCAGTAATAAATGTTCAGTTAAGAGAATTAAACATGGGGGTGGATCTGTTATGATCTGGGGTATATGGTGTTAGCAGGAGTCGGTAATTTATTATTTATCAAATCTACAATGAACAAAATGGAACTATCTAAATATTTTAAAAGATAATGTTGTCCCTAGTGTAGCGAGTTTGAAATTGTCACGAAGTTGGATGTTCCGCCATAATAACGATCCCAAACACACATTAAAGATTGTGAAAGAATGATTAATGTATCATGTTGCGAAGACTTTGGACCATCTTTCACAGTCACCAGAGCTAAATCCCATTGAAAATTTATGGTCATATCTTGAGAAAAATGGCCAACAAAGAACTATATTAGGAAGAGTTGAAACAAATTGTCATAGAAGAATGGCAAAAAAAAAATCGCTTCCGAACTAACAAAAAAATTGGTTGCATCTATGCCTAGACGATTAAAGGCTGTGATAAAAATTTAAAGGACTGCAGACCAAATATTAGTATTGCAGTATGATACTTTGTCGGTATCAATGTCCTCTGTTTACTTTTTTTTTTGACGCCGGAAATTTCATGTTTTTTCTGTTTTAGTTGAATTGTTTCTTTTTGTATTTTGATTTAATTAAACATTACAAGTTGTTGCATCCTACATGAATAAGTTAACAATTGTATGTATCTACTTTATACTGTAAATCAATAATACATTTGAAATAAAACATTTTCTATATCATTCATGGGTATTTACTTCCTTTTGATTCTCACTATAATAATAACAATTGATGTGAGACAATGAATAAGTACAATGGCTGTTGTGTGTTCAGTCATTATATTTCCAACTATAAAACGCTTAGTAAAGTACAGTTTTTTCGATTTCTCTGAAAAATGTGATGAGAGGCAAACGATTATTAATGACACTTTCATATGAAATTAAAGTTTTTGTAATCTGTCCACTTGGATAAATATAGTTTCTGTATTGTTCCCATGAGAATCTTGTACCATTTTTCCTGCAAAACGGCGACAAGTTCAGGTAACAATGATGGTGGGGGAAAAGCGACCATGCACTTTCCTCTCCAAAGTAGACCATAATGGTTCAATAATATTGAAGTCAGGTGACTATGGTGCCAGGGGAGATGTGACAAATCATACTTGTACTCAGAAAACCAGTCCTTTGTAATGCGAGCTGTGTGAACAGATGCATTGTCGTCTTGGAAAACACTATCACCCTTGAGGAACAAAGATTGTACCTTGAGATGAACTTGATCTGCCAAAACGTTCACAAAATCCTTCGCAGTAATACCTTTAAGCAGAGCTATCATGGGGCCTACAGAAAACCACAATATTACTATTCAAACGATCATAGAACCTCTTAACAACAAGCAGTCAGTATTATAGATTTGGGAGTTATTTGGCAGACGTAAATTCCGCCAAGCGAGAAAAAGTATGAAACAAGACTCAACTGAAAATATTACTGTCTTCCACTTCTCCACAGTCCAGATTTTGTGAATTAAACACTACTTTTTCCTATTACGAGTATTATTATAACTGAGGAAAGGTTTTTGAATTGCATCTCGGCAGAAATACCCTGTTTATGGAGCTCCCTTCTGGTTGTTTTGGTACTCATAGTGTTTGTGAGCATAACATTCATTTCAGCAACAACTTTAGCAGTTGTGGTTTGCTTCTTTTTCGTCCCAATCTTCCCCAATGATCGTCTTTCACGATCATTCGGCAAACAGTTTCGTCCACGCTGTAAGCTTAGCTGATGATGTTTTTCCGCATTTCAGATATGCGGAGTAAATCTTCGATAGAGTACATCTTGAAACACTAAACACCTTAGTTCCCTTGCTTACGGAAGCATCCACCATATGCGCTCTAATAATTTGCCACGTTCGAAGTCTGTTAGCTCTGATATGATGCAATTGTAACTTCATAGAATAGTGCACCGATAACATACGACCGAATATATTTTAAAAACTCAATCTGAATTTCACTACAACAATAAAAGTATTATTAAAAATTGTGTTTGAATCAATTTTAAAATCAACGACAAACCATTAGATTGCAATCAGACCGTTGTTTAGCAATTTTTTAAATTTTTAATTGTTGTAAATTAATTGTTTTTTTTATTAACAACCTCGGAGGTAATTGAAGAAAAACTTTTTTAAATAATTAAGAATTTGAACAGTTTTATTTATTTTTATTAAATTTTAAGTGAGGATTTACTAATCAAAAAGGAGCTACATGTTGAATTTTGTTGCTGTAGACTCGATATTCTCCCCTGTACAATATTTTGAACGAATTTTGCATTACGAAATTTACAGAAATTTGGCCAGATTAAAACATAATCATAATTAAATTTATCATTGTTACTGTGTTTTAACAATAATATTAAAAATATATTTCTGGATTTACGTAGTGAACCCATTTCTTGACATTTCATTCTTTTTAGATCTCATAGTTTGAAGAAAATTTAAGACAAGCCGCCTTTTAGTGACCGGTTGGTTAGCCAAGAGTTTTGATTACTTAAAATTTCCATTAAATCTCTTGTACGGAACTTAAAATGAATGACTTCTTCAGAAAAATATATCCAAACAAATTTTGATAATCAGGTCAGTCATGATATTTTTAAAGGCATTATACAATTATGTTTATTACATTCGATGCCTCGTTTGTTTTCCATCATTTAAATTAAAGTTTGAAGCTCTATTTTAAACAATAAGCGATTAAACTTCAAATGTTCAGTGAACTGAAACGCTTCCTTAAAAAAATATGACGAAAGAAAAAAATTGTCGTTTCATTTTGAAGTTTTGTTTATACTATAGAATATATTTTATTATTTGCGTAATATATCAGAGAATTATTTTTTTAAAAAATTCTTCTTATTTATTTAAAAAATTTAATTAAACTTCTTATCTATGCAATGAGAAAAAGAAACATCAAGCTAAACAAATACAAAATATAAAAGTGTTTAAAAATGATCAAACTAAATTTTTCATAATTGCTTGCGACTGAAGTTAAACGTAAGATTCTACTGGCATAATAACGTAAGCTTCTACTGTCATAATAACGTAAGCTTCTACTGCCATTAAACGTAAGCTTCTACTGCCGTAATAAGCTTCTTGTGCCATTAAATGTAAGCTTCTACTGCCATAATAAGCTTCTACTGCCATTAAACGTAAGCTTCTACTGCCATAATAAGCTTCTACTGCCATAATAAGCTTCTACTGCCATAATAAGCTTCTACTGCCATAATAAGCTTTTTACTGCCATTAAACGTAAGCTTCTACTGCCATAAGTTAAACGTAAGCGTCTACTGCCATAATAACGTAAGCTTCTACTGCCATAAGTTAAACGTACGCTTCTACTGCCATAATAACTTAAGCTTCTACTGCCATTAAACGTAAGCTTCTACTGCCATAAGTTAAACGTAAGCCATAATAATAATCTACTGCCATAATAATGAAAAATTTTATTAAAAGCATACTTTAAATAAACTAAACGAATGGGGTCTATCTCAAAATTTCTCACATGCTCTCTAATAAAAGATTGCATAGCATTGGCGTACAACAGTTCCGAAATATTCACTTTTGGTGCTCATTTAACATTTTTATTGAACCTGTCGTGTGATCCTTGGCAGGAATTTGGCGATTAATCCCTGGCATATGGTTAATAATATCCGAAAATCGCATTTGCATTTTAGATGCGTTTTACTCAACTGACTGAAACAAAAGTTTGACACAGATTTAACTGCACTCGTGGTCACAAAATTGCATACTCAATTGGATATATTTAAATTATTTCGTTTTTAAGTTACCGCGTAAACTGATTTTGACAGTACCGACCGACTGACGATCAACCCTATCATGATTTGATAGGTGTCCATATTGTAGATGTTAAATATATGTACCGAATTGTATCCATTCAGCTCACTTCGTTTTGTAGTCATAGTGACAACTCTTAGTCGAATAGCTGGAATAACAGACTTCCTCTGAACGAATTTTCTCAAAATTTGATAAAAATCTACAATTTGGGTGCAAAGATCGTACACCGAATTTCAATCATTTATTTCAAAGCATTTTTGAGTTATCTTTGCCACAAACAGATAGACAGATGTGTGTTTCAAACTCAGAAAGATCTAAAATCTGGAGATTCATCCAAACTTCAAAGTCGAATTTTTTTGACGATTACAGTACTTTCAAAATACTTCCTATACGGGAAAATAAAAAAAAAATCTTTTTAATATGACAAAAATAAGACGACAATGGAAAAATAAAATATTGGTAACAACAATGTAAGCAATTTGATTTCATTTACAACAATGAAAATATTGGCCGTGAAATTTGATTAAAAACATATTTAAAAGTTAAATAAAGTTACAATTAAATTTAAACAAAAAAGTAAGACAACTAAATTACTACCAGTGAAAATACATATTTTTTTTCAGACTTTTAATATGTTGTAAAAAATTTTTTGTTATAATA
>JAPMOR010113404.1:55241-103739 GCA_026543865.1 Argiope aurantia | reverse complement strand
TTGGTAGCTATGGGTCAGACGGTTTATTCTGTAGAGAGCCAATATATACACGTTTTCTTTTCTTATGATTAGAGATAGAGATAGAGATAATAAAGGTCATAAAAGTGTTAACAAAATGCAAAATGCAGCATGAAAAAAGATTTATACGTGTAGTTAGTTATAAACATCTAGTTCTAGATATCGCTCATAAATGTATAAATCTTCCCATATTCATTTTTCTTTCGATATCCTTGCCATTTTTCCTTTAGCAAATTTGTTGCTATTCTTGGCAAATTTTTAGTATCCTACTATCGTTTTTTCATCTTCCTTACATGGCGCCAACGAATGGCTGTAAGATACCAGATATGGCAAAAAATTCATACGTCTGTTTTCTGACAACTTATGGTATATTTACTTTGTACTGTTCGTTTCAATATACCAAAACTATTTACTTTTGGAAGATTCTATCTCATTAAAGGGTGAGTATATTTTTGAGATTCTCCGTCATTCTTTGGCCTTGATTTCCTCCTCATTGGATACTTTTTCATTCTTTATTCTTTTTTTTTTCACATATACTATATACATGCATCGTATCGTTTTTAATCGTATTGTTTTATTTTAACTCATACTCCGTATTGTTTGCATATATGATAAATTCAAGCGGGAAAAAAAGAATTTTCTGAAATGTCACAAGAATATTTTATTTAATGTCAATTAAATATGATCGAGATTATATACCATTGTTAATATAAAAATGTTTTCAAAAAATTCAATAACAAAAAGAGAAATGTTTTAACATCAAAAAATAATATTATTTTGTAAAAAAAGTGAATTAGCAAATGTTTAGAACATAAATTTTCCATTTATTCATCATTGTTAAAAGTGCAGGCCTTTTATAATAAATAAAAATTACTTTAAAATATTTTTTTGTGTAAATTACAATCTTTTCCTTGAAATATTGCGAGATATCCACAAATTTTACGTCTTCTAAATTCATACATAATCCGATTTCACCTAACTGTTAAATGTAAACATACCCTCTTCTCTCTTTTCTTTTATCCCTATTTTGGCTAAATAAACAGATCCTGACGCATGCGCAAAAGTGCGGAAAGTTTTCGAATCCAAGAATAAACAGTACTCATATTGTTTGCTTTTTAGATGTAGAGAATATTGGCATACGTCTTGTACAATACATGTTTTCTTTAAAAAGTGACTGGTAAAGTTTTTATTACACCCGACAGATGGCGCTCTTTAACGAAGAACTAACTGTAATGCAAAAACATCTGATCATCTTTTCATTCCTTTTATTATTTACGCTTTTTCATTTTACATGTCGCCTGTGTGTTTTTTTTCTTTGTCTTCATAGAGTTATAAACAATTGGATTAATAATTAATATTATTATAGCTGCATATCACCGTTACAGAAAATAGAAGTAAAGTAAATCTTTTTTTTTTCTTTCCCGCATACATATCAATAAAATTTCATAACATTTACTAACCTTAATGAGTTAGTGTTCAAATAATGAAAAAAAAAATTAGAAAAGAGTTGTCGAACGAAAACATTTTTCAAGTTGTCACTTCATAATTCTGAGTGAATAAAAATATGAACTGCGGAAATTGAAAGAGAAACTATTGAGCCAGTATCATGTAATGCTATATACTTTAAGGTCTCAATGTCTAAAAGCATAATAGTGCATACAAGGCTAAAAGTAACCGTCTGGCCCTGTTATACCTAACAGGGCCGGCCCTGTTCCAAATGGGTACAGTACTTGAATACTATCAACTCTTAGCTCATTTCAGTGACATAAATAGGGTGAAGTAATTAGGTACGAGCCATGGACTAAAATATTAGAAGGGTACAAAATTGAAGTTACTTTTTAAAGAGCTTTCTCTTTTCTTCACATTTTCTCATATGTAAAGTGTATAAAGAAGAAAAAATTATAGCAATCATCAAAAATTCGATTTCATGATTTTTATGAATCTCTCAATTTCAGATCCCCCTCAATTTTGGGAGTTATGTCTATCTCTAACACGTTATCTGTAACGTAATTCCAAACAAGTTTTTGGAATTATGTCTATCTGTCCGTCTATAAATACGATTACCCAAAAAGACAACGATCTACATGCATGAAATTTGGTAAGTGACTTTTTCATTATATTTTACCGTATGGCTTTTCCTATTTCTACCCAATTTTGGAGGATATCTGCTTATGAGGAATTTGTTTGTTCGTCTTTTTATATCCCTGTAAACCCACCAACTTGACGGATGAAATTTAACATAAAGTTTCATGATCATAACTACAGATTTGCATTAAATTTTATAACACATTCAACAATGGGTAGATTGATTGTCTCTCTGATTGCTAATGAATTTTGAACAAAATAACTTAGAAACACAGCAAGTTAAACAAATGAAACTTAGAATGCTATTTTATCACTAAACCTGTAGACCTATGTTAAATTTTCGTTTTCTAATACTTTAATCAAAATTGTTTCCAGTTGGGCCCTTTCTCCTAAGACTAGCTCTAGATGTACTTACTTTAAATCATTATGCCAATAAATCGGCCATTTGTAATACAAACGCATTGAGCACTTAAACTAATCCCTAAGTACGACCCCAATCCAAGAATTAAAAGACCAAAAAAACGCGCTCCTCTAACTTCCTAACCCGTTTAATCAAAAGTCAATAACTAATACTACTGGCGCCATCTAGTGCTATAAAAATCATCACAAACTTTTCCCACACAGAAAGAAAATCGCTAGTACCCATTAACTTTCGGCAGCATACCCCCTCACCACACCACAACTGACAACCAACTGAATTATTCCTTTCGATTACCTACATTTTTTCAGCCAACCACAATCCTAGCTTCACGCAAATTCTTACTATACACACCCACCATCAAGCATCTACCTAACTCATGTCATTTTATTAAAAGCCATCCTTCTTAACAGTCACTTTCATGAAGGAGATAGTCCTTTGCTCTAAGGACGGGTGCTCCTACAATAGTATCCTTGAAGTTGGAACTTCTAAAAATTATTGATAATATTTCCTGATAGCTGTTTAAATAACTACAACCAGGCTCCGCAAGGGCATGTGCAAGAATTTTGAAACAAATTTACATATTTATTTTTGAATATATTTTTATATATAACTAGCAACCAAAAATATTAGCATTAGGTAATTAAAACCTGTAATTGCCACAATCTAAAATTAAAAATATTTTGGAAACGAAATTCCGTCGGCATTCCAATGGGAACAGCTTTCTCAAGTGCTTTGGTTAATATTTTCCTACATTACTATGAGAAAAAAATAATTAAATATAATTTAACAAAAGAGTGGAGGTATATTGATGACTTACTTTTGATAAACTTAGATAATACCAATATTGTGACTAATTGCTATCCAAAAAATTTAATTCTAACGGAAACAAATAAAAATCAACTTGAGACTACCTTTCTGGATTTAAAAATCGAAACAGCTAATGATAAAACAATAGTTGGTATTTGCGATAAAAGGGATGAATTCAACTTTAAAATAACAAAACTTTGTAATTATCATTCTAATCTAAACTCTAAAATTTTCAAAAATCTAATTTTCTCACAATTTAACTGGATTAAAAGAGTTTGTAATACAAAATTTCCTATATTGAAGCAACAAGTAATCTCATTACAAATTTAACTAATAATGAATTTCCCAGAAACTACTGCAATATTAATTTTTTAATTAAAAAAGGGATGATTTGAGATTAATCCTTTACCTAAAATAAAAATAGACCTTCCGCTGCATATTAAATAACTCAATAGATGGCGCTGAGACCCTCTAATTATTTTTTTATCTTGAATGGCGTTAGCTAAAGCAGTTTAGGACGCGGGAAACACAATGGGGGAGCTTATGTTAAAAACATTCTTTTGCCTGCTGCTGGTATGTTCTTTCCTTTTTATTTTCATATTTGGTTTGAGCGTTATTATATGGTTATTTTATGTTATTGTATTTTTGCTTATTATGGGTCGTATTCTTCTAATTTATTGTTTTCTTTTTTTTTTTCTGTAAAAATGGTGTATTTCTAATGCCTACTTTCAGGGGATTTTCGGGTCACGAGGAATCAATTACTGTTGAACATTTTAGTCTGTATTCCTCACAGAGAAAAAAACTATTTTGAATCCCTGTCTGAGAGTCACCCTTGAGAAAGTCTTCAGACCGGATTCTTATTTTATTTGTTTTAATTTTGATACATTTTTTCCTATTAACTTGGTTTTTACTATTTTCTTTATATATAACTAAATATAATTATTCCTTTGTTTATTTTGTGGATGACAACAAACTGCTTTTATTCTAGTAGAATTTTTTCAAAATTAGAAGAATTTTGGTACCGTGGAATGATGATTTATTACGTTACTGGATAACTGAGTAACATTTACTAGTAAATAAGACTTAGATCACCTACAAATAATTAAAAACGGCTATGCATTATTTTGGCAAAATAATGCATAGCCGTTAATAACAAAATAAATTATTTCAATAAAACTATCGAAATATCTATATAATTAAATCGAAGAAATTTTATTTTGATAATATTAACTTTATCAATGCTATTCTTCAAGAATGACTTACGTTAGCCAGAAAATAATATGTAGCGGCTCAAACAATTCAGAGTACACCTTACTTTTATTTGATAAATTCAACTTTCAATACAAATAACACATTACAGAATAGAGCAAACATGTTTTTATTTTTACACATAACATATGGTTTAATTTAAAGTAAAAATGAAGAACAACAAACGAAAAAATTCTAAACTGCAAAATTTCAGAAGCATTTAAATAAACATATGCAGATTTTTGCCTCAAAAAATTGAGAATACACCAATGAAATTTTTGTAACACCTGGAATAGAAAGGAAGTTTCAATATTTAGCTGCATGTCTTTTGGCTTTTAAAATGGTCTCTAAAAATCGTGCAACTGATTCGACCAACTTTTTGTGGTACTGAAGATATTTTATTTCATTCTTTCTGAAGCACTTGTTTTAAATGTGTTTTTTTTTTTCTAATTTTGTGTTTTTGAACCACTATTTCGAGTGTGGTCCACAGATATTCATTGACATTGATGTCAGGGTACTGTGGTGGTGTGTGTAACTCCTGTTTACAATGAAAAAGTCACCACATTTGATGAATGGGCTGATGAATGGGTTCTTTTTAATAACTCGACTTTTATATCCAGCTTGTCTAATTACTTTTCGCATAGTTTCACCACTTACATTTCTGCCTATGATTTGAGAAGTCTCTACAGAAAGTTTGACGAACTGTATGGCTTATTTGAATTTGGAAATTTCATTTTTCGGCAAGGCAACGATACCAAACACACTGCACATAACGTCAAAATGTGGTGTCTTTTTCATTGCAACCAGCAGTTAACACATCGCCACAGTACCCTGACATTAATGCCATTGTATATCTGTGGACCACACTCGAAATAGTGGTTCAAAAATCAAAATTAGAAACAAAACGCATTTAAAACAAGTGCTGCAGGAAGAATGAGGTAAAATATCTTCAGATACCACCAAAAATTCGTCGAATTGGTACCACGACGTTTAGAGGCCATTATAAAAGCAAAAGGATATGCAATTAAATATTGTCATTTTCTTTGTATGAGAGATATTACAAAAATTTCATTGGTGTATTCTCAATTTTTTGAGGAAAAATTCTGCGTATGTTTATTTAAAATGCTTCTGAAACTTTTCAATTTAGAAATTTCTCGTTAATTGCTCTTTATTTTTACTTTAAATTAAATCATTTGTCGTGTGTAAAAATAAAAACATGTTTGCATTTCTTGTAATGTGTTATTTATATTGAAAGTCGGATTTATCAAGTAAAAGTAAGGTATACTCTCAATTGTTTGAGCCACTGTATATATATCATTTTTTGATAAATGAAAATCAACTGCACGAAGATTAAAAGCGTATAAAAAAATCAACAAGAAATTAATATTTTAATTAATTTTTGTAATTTAATGCCAAGAACTGGAATTATATTTATAAAGATGAATAGTAAAATTGAATTATTATTTTGTCTAACATCATTTTAAGCTCACCTCTAGACAAACAATATAAAATTTCGTGTTCGATATAAATTAATATTTTTACCGCTTTTTAGATGAAGTCAAATCTTACAATGAATCTTGTCTGAAATTTATAATTCCCCCCCCCCTTATGTCAAAAAATTTAAATATACAAGGAAATTCAGAGATTAGTTAAAAAGGTTTTTCAGGTAAGTTGTCACAAAAAGATTTATGATTTAACCTCTTAATAGAGCTTGCTGTTGATTATCGGATTATAATAATATAACACGCATAACTTTTCAAATAAATTACGCTGAAATTTTTCTAAAAAAGCTTTTTTTTAAGGAATTACAAACAAAAAAATAAGTAAATAATATATGACAGTAATTAAAACATTTTTTTTCCTTCTCTTGTATAAAATGCAAAAAGAAAAAAATTAGTAATTATCAAAAGTATTTTATTTCAAAAGTTTAATGATTATCCACCGTTTCTGGTCTGCTTCAATCTGGGAAATATATTTTTAATTTAATTATGTGTGTTCGTTGCCTATGTACGAGCACGATTATTTAAAAACGCATCAAATTAGAAGGATCGATTAGCGTTATCGTCATTGTCTGAACACTAATTTCGAACACTTTCAGTAAATATCAATATGATTTATGAAAATTTGATTCATAGAATTAATTTTCCACCAAGGAAAAGCACCTAAAACTAGTAATGGGAAGCTTCCAGAACGGTGGATGGTTTTCGCTTGTCTATTGGGGAAAAAATAACATGGGTTTGAATAACCTACACACTGATGACGGGACATATCTCCTACCAGAGAGGTTATACAATGAACAGTAATGACCATTAAGAATCAACTCTAGAACCCAACAAAGTGCCTTTGCAACGGTGATAGTCATTCAGTTTACCCCGAATGTCAAGGCAGTGCAGGGATAACTCTTTTGTAGTTATATTATTAATTAAGCTAGTAACGGTTATATGATATGTGTGTGTACACTTTTTTGACATCTTGTACTATATTTCTAATATGCACATTAAATAAATACAAAAAATGGTCTGTTATAAGTAGTTGGTTAAAATATTTAATTTTTAAAAGAATTCTGAAAAGTTTTAATTTACAGTTTAATACATTATAATGTAAATTAAAATACCATATCATATGAAATAAATAAGACAACAAGAGTAGTTTAAACAGAAATCAAAATGTAATAAATAGGTTTTATCATCCATTAATAGTAATATGACGAAAAAGTTTTTTTCCCCCCTCCTTCATAGGTGTAATCCATTTAATTCCATAATGATTTATTTTGTTTGTATATAATGAGAAGTCATCATCTCAAATATTTAGAATTGCATTTTTTTTAAATCTCATATGTTAATAATTTATTTATTTTTTTTGCATAAAAAGTTCAGTAGGAAGATTCATAAACTTTATTTTTCTCCCCATTTTATTAAATAATAGATGCCTTTGGCGACCAGCCGGTTCGCCAGTATTACTGCTCGCTACAATTTTCAATTAAATATTTTAAGAACTGGTCTCTTAATAGATTCTCAAATAAAACATTTTTAATCTTCAAATTTTGATAATCATATCAAACTTATAATGTTGTTTAGATCGTTTCGTTCAATTTCCTATATATATTTTGCTAATTTGTTGTCATTTCCGGTAAAACTTCAACTTTAATTTAAAGTGGAAATGATGAAATTGCAATTAATATAAAGATATTTTTTAATAAGACCAAGCGTTTTATTTTATTTATCATCTTCATTGTTATTTATTAATTATTATTATTATTGAATGTGAGTATTGCAAACAGAATCGCTGGGTATTTAAGTCTTATGTTAACTACAAAATATTTTTCATAGTTTATGTAATATCTCAAATAATAATTCAACAAAAATTTCTCAGATTCAGCATGCAATTCAGTTTTTAGTTTTGCTTTCAAAAGGATTGAAATGAAATCAATAATAATATTTTGTTCCGGCCTATAAATATATTTCCAAAATTATGAAGTGTAAATTTAATGCAGTAAGGTATCATATTCTGAGAAATATTCTGGACAAAAGAAATTTTAAATAAATGAATGAATGTTTCTATTTTCCGCCATCAACTAAAACTTATTTATGAAGTTTTGAATGTTAAAAATTTAGAAAAACCAACTTTTTCATAATTTTAGGCCAATTAATCTTGAGAAACCTGCGCGCTGATTGGCGTATTTTCTTTGAAATGATCGATGGAAAATCTAAAATTATCCTTTTTTTATTAAATAGTGATATTCAAATTTTCATAAATCAGTCAGTTTAAGTGATTGATTTTAGTTGATTGGAAATTAATTCTTTTTATTTAAAATATTAGTGTTTCAAGAACATTTTGTTCATCGCGATTTCCACAGCAGAAGCTTTATGTAAAATCAAAAATTCGTTATTTATTAGAGCATTTATTGAATCAAGTTACATAAAATATAATCATTTTCCATTTATAGAATTTTATCAGATCTGTGTCTTACTAAAGGTTTACGAATTAGCTGTGTGGCCCTGATTTGAATGGATATCCTGTTCATATTAAACAAAACTTGCCTTAAAATAAAACTGATTTATTGGATTAATAATATAGAGAGTGTAAAAGATCATAAAATAATTTTTTAGGAATTTATTTTTTAGAAAAAATAATATTTCATATTTGTTTTATTTCCTGCAGACACGTGCCGAAAATTATATTTTTGCAGATTTTATTTCCAAAAAGATTTAATTTATTTTTAGTTGGAGCTTTAATCAATGTGATGGCAACACTTTGAAAAAAGCTAATTTTTTCCCATGAATGCTAAACGTGCTCTTGCAGCTTAAATTTTATTTTTATTTTGTACGAGAAAATTGTTGAAAAATATAGTTAAAATATTTATTTAAAAATTCATTAAAAATAGAAATTTAGTTTTAAGGTTAAAACATTGGTATCATTTAAAAGATAAATTTTTGATCTTTAACTTCATGTAAAAATATTTTTTGTGTGGTAATATTTTCGGAAGTTATAGCAGAAACACGCCAAAATTTCGCTTAATTTTTAAATAAATAAAATTCTTATTAAAAATGCGAAAAAATAACCCCTAGGTGCACATTCCCGGCCTCCAAGGTATACACGTGCCAAATTTGGTAGCTGTAGGTTGAATGGTCTGGCCTGTAGTGCGCCAACACACACATACACCTATTGAGCTTTATTATAAACTAGCCGCCTTTGGCGACCAGCCGGTTCGCCAGTATTACCGTTAGCTACAATTTTCAATTAAATATTTTAAGTAACTGGTCTCTTAATAGATTCTGAAATAAAACATTTTTAATCTTCAAATTTTGATAGTCATACCAAACTTATACTATTGTTTAGATCGTTTCCTTCAGTTTACTCTATATATTTTGATAATTTATTGTCATTTCCGGTAAAACTTCAACTTTATTTTAAAGTGAAAATGATGAAATTGCAATCGATATAAAGATATTTTTTAATAAAACCAAGCGTTTTATTTTATTTATCATCTTTATTGTTATTTATTAATTATTATTATTATTGAATATGAGTATTGCAAACAGAATCGCTCGGTATTTAAGTCTTATGTTAACTACATAAATATTTTTCATAGTTTATGTAATATCTCAAACAATAATTCAACAAAAATTTCTGAGATTCAGTATAAAATTCAGTTTTTAGTTTTGCTTTCAAAAGGATTGAAATGAAATCAATAATAATATTTTGTTCCGGCCTAAAAATATAATTAAAAAATTATGAAGTCTAAATTTAATGCAGTAAGGTATATTCTGAGAAATATTCTGGACACACCAAATTTTAAATAAATGAATGAATGTTTCTGTTTTCCACGATCAACCAAGACTTATTTATGAAGTTTTGAATGTTAAAAATTTAGAAAAACTCAACATTTTCATAATCTTAGTCCAATTAATCTTGAGAAACCTGTGCACTGATTGGCGTATTTTCTTTGAAACGATCGATGGAAAATCTAAAATTATCATTTTTTTTATTGAATAGTAATATTCAAATTTTCATAAATCAGTCAGTTTGAGTGATTGATTTAGTTTATTGGAAATTAACTCTTTTTATTTAAAATATTAGTGTTTCAAGAACATTTTGTTATTCGTGATTTCCACAGCAGAAGCTTTATATAAAATGAAAAATTCGTTATTTATTAGAGCATTTATTGAATCAAGTTACATAAAATATAATCATTTTCTATTTAGACCATAGCAGATCTGTTGTGTTCGTGCGTCAACAAAAATAGAATGCAGACAAACTTATTATGAAACTAAATCTTATTACATTATAGATAATATTATCAAATTTGCATCAACTTATTATCATTCAAAATTCTAGCATCCTTTCTAAACAACAAATTAAAAGTTCCAAAAATAGCACTATTGGCAATCCGAATTTCACAACTATTTACAAAATAAAATTTATAATTATTAAAATAATCGTTTGCTACTTTTAAATAAAATATTTACGATTTATGTCGCAACAGATTTGTGTTTTACTAAAGGTTTACAAATCAGCTGTGTGGCCCTGATTTGAATGGATATCCTGTTCATATTAACAAAACTTGCCTTAAAATAAAAATGATTTATTGGATTAATAACATAGAGAGTGTAAAAGATCATAAAATAATTTTTCTTCAATTTATTTTTTAGAAAAAATAATATTTCATATTTGTTTCATTTCCTACAGACACGTGCCGGAAATTATATTTTTGTAGATTTCATTTCCAAAATGATTTAATTTATTTTTAATTGGAGCTTTAATCAATGTGATGGCAACACTTTGAAAAAAGCTAATTTTTCCCCATGAATGCGAAATGTGCTCGTGCAGCTTAAATTTTATTTTTATTTTGTACGAAAAAAATTGTTGAAAAATATAGTTAAAATATTTATTTAAAAATTCATTAAAAATAGAAATTTAATTTTAAGGTTAAAACATTGGTATCATTTAAAAGATAAATTTTTGACCTTTAACTTGATGTAAAAATATTTTTTGTGCGGTAATATTTTCGGAAGTTATAGCAGAAACACGCCAAAAATTTCGCTTAATTTTTAAATAAATAAAATTCTAGTTAAAAAGTCGAAAAAATAACCCCCAGGTGCACATTCCTGGCCTCCAAAGTATACACGTGCCAAATTTGGTAGCTGTAAGTTGAATGGTCTGGCCTGTAGAGCGCCAACACACACACACACACATTGAGCTTTATTATAAGTATAGATATAGATATAGATAGATAATGAAATATGAAAATATGTTTCTTTTTCATATCTTTACATTTTTATTCAAAAATTGATATTAGCAATTATAATAACAATGTTTCAGTCAAAGTCTATAATCTCTAATCCGCTCTACAAAAGGAACATGATACTTTATTGTTTTTAACATTTTTAAAATGGCGTATTTTACATTGTTGCCAAATTTTACAAAAGAATAGGTCATTAAAAATTATTCCTTTTTATGTAGAAGATTTTATAAATCTCTTAAACCTAGAAAAAATTCCTCTGAAAGAATCATACAAAAAAAAATTAACTCTCAAGATTTAAACAAGATTTATCCTGTTTTCTCAACTGATAAACCTTGTTTTTAAAACATTACAAATAAGATTAATAATTTTGTGCGATGTCCCAAGAATTTCCCTTCTTAAAGAATAGATTATGTTCCCTTTAAAGCGAGAAAAAAAAAAGAACTAAATATTTACTTCTTTTCTCTATGATAAGTCCCCAAATTTTGTCAGAGAAAAGAATGTAATTCTTTCAACTAATAAAAGAACACTATTTTTAAAAAACGGAGACACCAAGAAACAAAATCCAAACTTAAATTATAAATTTAAAAGAAATTTGAAATTTTTATTATATGTTTAAAAGCTACGTGATGATAGTTAAGTTGATTTTATTTATTATCATTTGCTCCAAATTCTTCCAAAATTTCTTTCTCAGAATAAACAAGACACAAATTTCGAACTTAAAATATACATTTAAAAGAAGTTTAAATTTTTATTACCTATTTAAAAGTCTATGTGATAACAAATGATTTTATTTATTATCGTTTGCTCCAAACTCTTCCAAAATTTCTTTCTAAGAATAAACAAGACACAAATTTCGAACTTAAAATATACATTTAAAAGAAGTTTAAATTTTTATTACCTATTTAAAAGTCTATGCGATTATAAATGATTTTATTTATTATCGTTTGCTCCAAACTCTTCTAAAATATTTTTCTTTTCTCGGAATTCACAAGAAACAAATTTCGAACTTAAAATATACATTTAAAAGAAGTTTAAATTGTTATTATCTATTTAAAAATCTACGTGATGACGAATGATTTTATTTATTATCGTTTGCTGAAAACTCTTCTGAAACTTCGTCCTTTCTCAGAATTCTTATGACCTTATTTTTATTCCGAAAGAATCTTCATCATGTTCATGATGTCATTGAAATGTCTGCGAAGTATTTTGAGAATTTTATTTATATTTTTTTTCCTCAACCAACTTTGATCTGATAATGCTTTTGAACTGCTTTCCTATTCTACTAACGTGAAGAAATCCTTTCCCCCTATTATATTTATTACGCTATTCAACATACCAAAAGATTTGAATTTTAAAGAAAGCTTTGGAAATCTATTGAAAAGAAGAATGAAATTTTTGGTTTCGTTTTATCGATTATTCGAAAAGGAAGAAAGTTTAGAAATTTTATTCCTATTTCTTCCATTCTCATCCATTCCTTAAAAGTTTTCCAGAATCCACCATCAGAAAAGAAATTTAATAAAAGGCCTGCGAAATTTAGTAGGAGCTGTCAGATTGGAAAAGGGAAAAATAATCGTCTGAATTTGTGCGGTTCGGAATTTGATGAATAATTTAGGATTTTATCTTCCAGGAAAGAAAGGATTGAATTGAGATCAATGGGAAAAGGTTAATATGTAAAGAAATTCCTTTCCACTTCTAAAAAATTTGTATTTTAATATTAAAACGAATAAATAGTAACCTGAATATTGCATGAAAATATAGAAATTTGTAAAATGAAATTTATACAACAAACTCGAATTTAAACGCAACTCGAAAGAGAATCTTAAGAATACTTTGCTTTATAAACCAGCTGGATTTATGAAAATGAATGCCATGAAATTAAAATTTATTCTCTTTCATGAATAAAAATTTCATTTTGATATTTTATTATTCTTATTTTTCAAAAATTCGTTTCCGCTTTTTTTTTTTTTTCGATATTTCAATGAGATATATGAGAAACTTTTGAAGATAAATCAAGAACACTGTAAGGAGCGTTTCCGTATAAGGTATTGCACTTCAAATGTAACTAAATAATTCCAGACATCAGCAATCACAATTTAATTTAAAAGAACACTTATCTTTTTCTTATGGGCGATAAGAAAGATGTAAAAACAATTATTCCCCTATAGTGTGCCACTTTGTCTAGAATTTCATTTCCCTCTCTAAGTTAAAACAAATTTAATTACTCTGTTACGTTCGTGTATCAACAAAAATGGAATGCAGACAAACTTAACTATTAAACGAAATCTTACTACATTATAAATAATATTATCAAATTAGCATCTTATTAACAACTTATTTTTTTCAAATTCTAGAATCGTTTTTAACAACAAACTCAAAAATTCCATAAATATAACTGTTGCCATTATGAATTAACAACTATTTACAAAATAATATTTATAACTATTAAACTACTCGAGAGATAATTTATGTCGCAACATATACATTATTAATGTTACTTTAGTAATATTATTTATAATGTAGCAAGATTTCTTTTAATAGTAAGTTTGTCTGCATTCCATTTTTGTTGACATACGAACGCAACAACTGTACAGATAATTGCAAAGTTCTGTTTCTTTGTATTACTCTACAATGATTAGATTCAATACTAGAAAGATGAATATAGTCGCTAATAAGAAATTCCATATACAGGACTTTGGTGAATAACCAATGCACCAGAAGGTTGACCGTCTGTTGGTCTGTACTTTCATATGCATGTGAATGCAAAAACCCTAAAACGTATTAACTTAAATAAATGAAATGTGATCTTGTGACTGCATTTATTATTTTGTATCAAATTTTTATTTTATTATAGCGGGAAAAAAAGGCGTCCGAAATATGTTTTCGATTTTCTAGTACTATTGCATTAACCAAATGCCAATGATTAATGATTAACCTTCACGATTTAGAATATCGAACAACATTATGGATATATTAATATTTTGTCTATTAGATAAAGTAAATTTTCCGTATATCATTAAAATAATTATTGTAAATTTTAAGATTAAAAATTAATTCCCTTCGTTTTATTCTCAGTTATGAAATCAATTAAATGATGTCAACAAAATAAATCTTAAGGTGTTTGTGAACGATATTTAAAGAAGAATATTTATTATTTCCTTGCAGTGAATTATTGTTCATTAATGTAAGTAAAAAAATATTTACTTAATATTGTTCATTAATGTAAATAAGTGTAAAATAGTAAAATGTAAAAAAAAGGAAAAAAACCTGTAAAAGTTGCAGCTTTTTCATAGAACGAAATTAAACAAAATGTCAAATATTTTAAATAAAGCGAAATTACAAAGTTTAAAATTTAATTTAAATAAAGCATTTGAAAAATAAAAATAAAGATAAATCTTTTTGCTTCTTTTGCATTGAAAAATGTTTTTTTAAACTTGGAAAACTCTGAAAGAAAACAGAGACTTCAATGCTTAAAGTTTTTTTTGTCATCTTTTCCAGATTCTGCAAAATTCAAATGCTACAGGACTATTATTTTAGCTTTTTGACGCTATAAAAATAAAAGAGGGAATAAAAAATAAAAAATAAGGCTGCTCAAGGAAAAAAAAAAAAATACCGTGTCGTAAAAATACATTTTGTGTATTCCCATGGATTTTTCCCTTTCCTTTTTTTTTTTTTTTTTCCGACTCTTCGCTTTTCTATGTCGGTTTGTGAGCAATCCTGAAACGTCTGAAGCAATTTCACTTTTCAAAACATCTTTTTTCCTGCAGCCGATTGGATTTGTGTGCCATGGTGAACTTTTAAAAAATAAAAAACATTTGGGAGTCAAAAAAAGAAAAAGAAAAACTTCATTGGACTAGTAGGGAAAAAGGGGGAAATGCATTTACAGCAATTTCTAACCTCTTATTTTTTTTATTATTATTATTATTATTTTCTTCCCTTTCTCTTCAATACGTGGTTATGTTTTTTCTTAAGTGTAAAAAGAATTCAAAAGTCACCAAATCTCCAGAAATCCTTCTTTCTTTCTTTTTTTAAATGTCACGTTCTTTTAAAAAAAAAAAAAAAAACATTATTGATTGGAAAATTCCATGGCATTTGTTTTTAATGCAAAATTATAAGATGTAAAAAGTATCCTTAAATATTTTTGATGCTTTTCAGATTATTTTACATAATATTATTATATATCACTTGTTTAAAGTCACTTTTATAAATCTTGACTGTCTAGTTCTCAATATACTACAGCGTATTCTTGGCTCAAGTTTTGCATATTTCGAATGTTCAAATTTTGGAACAATCTTTTTTTCTTTTCTGCAAACTCAACAGAATTACAGAGAGGCCCGAAACTCAAACAGAATTACAATTTTGAAATCAAAATTAAGTTGCCAATCTCTTTGCAGTTCTAAATTACACATTCAGAAAAGATTTTTCAATAAAAGTAATTTTAAAGTATATCTGAACCGAATTAATAAACTGAAATTGATTGATTAACAATCCTCACAGTTGCGGAGGCCTAAAAGCTAGTAGATTTTTTTTAAAAAGAAATTTCGGTTTTAAGCGCGCAATCATTGTTCAAATAAAATCATGGATCGTTTAGATTTTTAGAACATTATTCTAATAACATTTCTAACTAATTATCGTTTGCAAGTATTATATTATGCTTTTTAATAATTTAACAAAATATATTGCATTGTAATTTAGAAACGACTGATCTTATAAAAATATTTAAATTGTATTAAAACATTTCATCATTCCTTTTTTTTTTTACTATTTTATCTAAAATAATTTACAGTTTTAAATTTGAATTCATTTATTTGCGATATATCGAATTCAACTTTCTTGGAATTGACCTGAAATTAATTTGTATTTGTCAAAACTTGCCAATTAAGATTGCGTATATTCAGATCAATATTAAAGTAATATTGATCTGAAAATAATAATGCAAAAATATCTGGTTTCGGTGGCTAGGAAAGAGGAAAAGAGTACTAAAGACTTTTAGAATGCTTAATCCAGCCTTTCATATGCTATTATATATTTAATTCGTCTATTTTAAAAAAAATGCGCTATTTGACACCAAACAGAGGATAAAATGAAATATATGCAATATTATACTATATTGCATATAATTTGTATATTTCCAAAGTTTACAAGCAAATACAAGCTCAGATTATTTCATTTTTATATTTGGATTATAAAAATATATGTTTATAAATATTCAGAAATTAGAGTTTAGTTTTGCATTTTTTTAATGAGAAAAAAGGTTTATTTCTAATTAGATAAATAATTTCTAGTCTGAAAGAGTGAAAACAGACTTAACAAAGTTTAATTCTTTAGTTATTTAAAAATAAAACCTAAAATATATTTTAAAAAATCGATATAATCTTTTCTCCACCTTTGGTGGCACTCAAGGACCAGTAGCCCTGAGCTTTGGGACTGGGACCCATCTTATTGCTCGGCACTTGCTCCAAAATTTGATACAGATTCATTTATTTGATAAAGATTCTCGGTCAATTTTTATTCGTCGAGCTCTTTGTGCTCCTGCATCTCAAAATTAAGTTTACTGATGATTAAAAATATTTTCTTTGTATATTGCATAGAAAATAAAATTTTTAAAAATTGGTTTCAAAACTTATTTTTGAGAAAAAATTTATAAGGTGGTTTTGTTACTTTAAATATGTGTCTTGTCTAAAAAAAAAATCTGCTCGTAAAAACAGTAAAATTATTAAGTGGTATTTTATACATTAAGAGAAATTGAAGTAAAAAAATGTCACCAAGTTTGACAATGAATTTGTTGTTTGACATTTATTACTTGATATAACAGTAACATGATAATCGTAAAATTGCATGCCATCTAACAACTGCCTACAAGTTGTCTTACACTGTGTTGAAGCCTCATATCCATTTTTGTCCCTATTCAAGACATGTAGAGAATTCCAAGATGTGTGATACATTTGAAATATAAACATGAATATGGAATTACTCCATTACGAGCAAAAAGCAAATGAAATTAATATTATTTTTCGTTATCGTCCTTTGAGATCAAGACATCAGTTTCTATTAATTATTAGGACAATATGCCAAAACTTACTACAATGATTTCTGCTGTATAATAGGTAATTTTTAATTACCCTATTATTAGAAAATGAGTCATTATTTCAAAAATATTTGAAAAAGAAATAAAAAATTCAAATTCCTAAAAAATTGTTTAGAATCATTATCCTTCTAAATGATTTTGAAAGTATTCTTTCAAATATTAATCTAAATATTTTACTTAAATTTTCAGAATAATTTTTGTGCATGTGAAAGACTTACTTCAAGCAAATTAAAAATACAGGTGATGCTTTCTGGTTTTTTTAAAAAAAATATTGGCATTTATTTAAGCATAATCTTTTTATAAATATATGTAAAAAATATCTTGCTTTTGTTTCATAAATTTATTTTTTTAATTTGAAATACATAAATAATAAATAAACTTTCATCTAACAAAACAAAAAGTTCATTTAAAAAGATGTTTACCATTTTATTCATTTTATCACTATAAACAACAAAATATAAGATAAAAGCAGCACTTTAAACCATTTCTACACTGGATGATAGAATACAAAGAAAACGACAAGTTGGTAAAAACAAACAACAGCATTAAAGCAATGAAACCAAAGGAATTGCAATATAACAAAACATTATATGTAAAATTTACCAATTCCTTTTATTGCAGCAAATTCTTAGATAAGTGAGATATATCAACACACAATTATATGTGGTTCGCAAAATACCATGTATTACTTCAGATGCTGTTACAACAAAATTGTGTGTTTGTGTGTGTGTTACATACAACATTTTGATATCACAACATCTATAGATTAAATAAAGCAGTGCAGATAGGATATTTTATTATGGGCCCAGGCAAACAGAGCATATAAATTCCTTTGTCTGTTTTGGTGAATTTAGTATAATCTCAGAAAATTTCTTTTGAGACATAAAAAAAATCAAACAAGAATTCAAAACATCATTTATCTTCTAGAATTGAAATAGAAAACGAAGAATGGAAATACATCTCAACATTTTATTAAAATGTGCAGTACACAAACATTTAAGTAAATAATAAGAAATGGAATGAAAATATTGAAAATTAATTTATATAATCATGTCATGGTTGTTTGCATGATATTTAACTCAGAATCGCCATTATTATTATTATATAATTCTTCCCAAATAATGTAAATAACAAGCTACTGCAAAGATATTTGAATTAATAATAGTTAAAAAAACTCATTAAATTTGTTTCCTATTTCAATACTGATTAGCAATTTACAAAAACAGAATAATCACAGAAAAAATCCTTTTTGAAAAATCCTTGTATAAAACAACATAAATGTTAAATCATAAAGTAATTTATTAGAATAACAGTATGAAGAAAAAAAATCTATAAATATGTAAGAATTTCTAAATATTTATTATAATTCTAATAATTTAGTAATAATATTAAGAATTTCTAAATGTTTATTAATAACTGAATAACTGGTTTCTATTTTTCTTTATTCGTACATATTTTGTTATGCTCTGCCAAAGTAACTGAATTTTAAAAGAAATCAACCAATCTGATTTGGTTTTGAAAAAACAATTAGAATACATAAAAATAAAACCTAAAAGGGACAACAATAACAAATTATAAAAACAAAGATTTCAATTCAATTTAATACAGTTAATTTATATGAAATTATAAATTACATTATTCAAAATAATAATTAGTGGCATAATCATATTATTTCCATAACTTAAAATTCCACTTTTTCTATTTCTATAATCAGATTTCAAATATCACGCTACCCTAAAGTGAAAATAATTTTTGGATCTTTCTCATAAATTTAATAAAGAAAATAATACCTGTAGAGTTTAAGTTATAAAAAACAGTGTAAAACAGATCCAATTTAAAAGCAATAAGCAGTAAAGCATATTAACCATGGGAATTTTATTATCACACCAGACAAACAAACAAAAAATACATCGATTCCAGACATATAACAAGATCTGTAAAACTTTAAAAATATTTGAATGTTTAAAATAAATTATAAAATAATATCATGCAGATTCGTCGATTTCATATTAAAAAATTTAAGAATAAATTTGTGGCAGATAAAAAAAATATTAAGATTCAGTACAGAATATCTCATTAAAACTGATTCAACTTGAATAAAATTTTTCAACAACAACATCAATACATTTTCATTCGAATAAAGTAATCTATATACATATATCTATCACAGGTATCGAAAATTTTCTATTCTAACAATATATATTAAAATCATTCATGATAACTACATATTTTTTATTCTTGGCAAATACACACACACACATATTTTCTCTCTTTATTTACAATGCTATTTTAAAATACTGAAGGGAAAAAAAATTATATTTTATGCAATTTAAAATGAAGTTGCAACACTTTTTTCAATATATCAATACTGTAATTTTACACTAATTATAAGATATTTTGAAACCTGAGAGTTATGTGCAAATCATCATCAGATCATTAGAGTAAAAATAATATGGTAAATAAATTCAATGAAGGAAAAATACATGACATTAAATTTGACATTATTTAATATGTTAACTGCAAAATGTGTTTTTGTACATCTATTTTTGGATCCAGAATCAACACTAAAAGTTAAATATAATATTCGACAGACATTCTAAAAATTGGTAATAAATCTACTATCTAATATAGTATACAGGGCCACAACAACCTCATAGTTGAGTTTTGGCTTTGGCTGAAAGATTGGAGTTCAAAATCCAACTGCTAATGTACATTGATTCTGTCATGGTTAAATATCAACTCAGTGATTAAGTATAGATGTTTGGGTGCAGGTAATTGGGTTTAGCAAAAGGTGTGCGGATTCAGATGTCATCACCAAACTTTAGCCAAAAATTACTAGATGCATCTCAAAAGTAGTCCTCATTTATCTTCAAAAATGAATATTATTCTAACTAAATTTATTGCAAACCTAGTGGAATGAAAATTATCTGCCTTAAAAACAATTCTAATAATGATAAAAAATTTTAAAATTTCTGCAAAAACAAATTTTATGCTAATTCTATTATACAAGATTTCAAAAATATTTTTATAAAAAGATTGAACTGCGCATTCCAACCTTATTTGAAATTTTTTTTAAGTAGTTTAAAGAGATTTTTAACTACTTTTTAACATACTCTTTAAAAAGTAAATCCCTTTATTTTTCTACACATTAAATTAATGAGTAAAATGCATATAAATTTCTATAATGTAATAAATTATTTGTAATGTATATAAATATTAAATATATTTACTGAAAGAGGAAACATTTTGAATAAAATAATAAAAAATTATTGCAAACATAAAAATATGTTTTATATATAAGCAGTAATTTAAAAACGATATAAAAGAAAAAGATGACAACTTTAAACAATTAAGAAATTGATATGCAAAAGGGAATCAATTTCAAAAATAAATATTTCAAGAAACATCATCTGATGATAGACTTTTTTCTAAACCTAATTATTGCATTACAAGCATTCTGTTGTAAAATGAATTGTATTTATATCTACATTGCATAAAGACTAACATATTTAGGAACAGTTTTCAATAGTAACTTTAAATTTACATAATGGTAAAAAGCATTTATTGCATCCAATTATAAAATAAATTTAATTCCTAGCAATCATTTAAATAATATATTCAGTTTCATATACAATTCAGCTTCAAGCATATTAAGCAATTAAAATTTAAGCTCTATAATAAACCCATTAAAAGCTTTGCTATATTATAGAACATACACCTTGCTCACACCATAACAGTATGTAACATATATTATATAGTATGCAACATATTATTTCTTAATATATGAAAAACAGATTGTATATATACAACAATCAACACACCCACTAAATTCAGCACTTATGATATAATTAATGTACATATGAACCTGATGCCATATAATACTAATATTATTTTCATATGTGCTTTTGATAAGTTAAATGAATTAAAATTTTGTATAAATATATTTTAGCTTTTGGCATCATCCTCAGCAGGTTTGCTCTCAGTATCTGTCACACTGATTTCAGTTTCACTGGATCCTTGTGTTTCAGCTAAAAAAATGTGATTATGATTACTATTTATAATGCTACCAATAATAGAATACATTTCATAGAACCAACCTACCAAATTCCTTCAGTTTTTCATTTTTCCTATTTAAATTCTTGAAAATTCTCAGTCATCATGTATTTATATTGAAATATGAATAAATCTAAACACTTTTGTTATATTCAAATTACTTATGTACGTGGAAATGTTATGATAGTATTTTCCTGCCAAATTGCATAAAATAAATCCAACAAAATTTTTATGTTGCTCAAAGTATGGGTATTGAAACATGTTTGAATGCATTAATTATCGCATTAACCTTTTCATTTATAAGTTAAAATTTTATCAAAATTCTTACGTATTTTATAATATTTACAAACAAATCTACTAACATTTAAATTAAAATTTATAGCCTAAGTTTTTCTGATTATTAAATAAAATATACTGAAAAATCTCTATAATAATTTGCATTTTAATACAGAATTTTGTGTTGAAACTAATTCATTCTATTCATTTCAATGTTTTTTTAAACGTTTATAATATAAAAGATTATAAACATTTAAAAAATAATTTTAAATATATAATGTCAAATAAATATTTCTGTTGTACACAGCTCAAAACCAAAGGGGGAATTCAATTTATATTCATATACTTAGAATCTAAAATCAAATGAAGATGTTGTCAAAATTATTTTTAAAAAAATTGGCATTTCAATATTTTTTTCCACACTTTTCCAAAAAGAAATAACTATCAACAAGAAAAAGTATATATTTTAAAATTCTGTTTATTATAATAAAATGATTTCAGATATTTTTATATATTCAAATGATAATCATATTTGTTATATATTCTGTGATAAAAACTATTGAAAGAAGAAATACCTCTAAGTGTTTTCTCAAGAAACTTCAATTAATATTGTCTGAAATTACAAGCATATTACTATCTTAAAATTTTGAAAGATGAATAAAAAGTGGGCTTATACCATTTAAGATAGTTTATAACATGATGACCAAAGATTTGATAATATACAATTCTAAATATATACATACATATATATATATATATATATACACACACACACACATATATGTATATAAACACATATATTTTTGAACATTTTTGTGGCTGAAGAGAGAGAGATAATATTTTGAATTTTTAAACTTTGATTTATTCCATCCTGGGAGGCATAATGTACGTACAAGCAAGATACGACGAAGTACGTCAATCGACTGTGTGACAAGAGTGTAAAGCGAGACAGAAATATGTTTCCAAGTGTTTATATACTATGAGATTTTGATAGGGATTTCTTTACACGTATTGATTTGGGTAAGGGGAAATAGGTGATATTTTAAAAGAATTTGTTTAGATTGACAGATTTTCATTCCTTTCACTCTTAGAGTGGGAACTTGTCAATTTCAGCAATTTCAGAGCTCATGTAGCATTATATAAATAAAAACAGCAGAATTGGATCAGGAAATAAAACAACATTTTAGAATGAAATTGATATGGGCTAAATTATGATAAAAATTAGTAAATTAATTAGGATTTAAATTAATTTTAAAATATCATTACACACATTTATAAATATATATATGATTTTAATATAAAATTAATTGACATTAATGGGAATTATGCCTCAATTATTATTTCTATAAACTTCAGGTAAGCAAAAAACAGCTTTTCATTTAAAGTAAAGACATAAAAATATAAAGAAATCTTAAAAATAAAACCAAAGAAATATATGTGTATAATTAATAACAAAGGTATTAATTTCAACTAATAGTATTTCATATCACATCAAAACTAATATGGAAAAAGATATTTCATAAATAACATTACTTTATTTGATACATAATATATTGACAGTCCATTAAAAGAAAAAATAACTAAAATAATGAATTTTGAAATGCTGACTCTTTTAAGTTAATTGTTACACTGAAAGGTCTAGATCACATAAATCAAATATGAAACTCGCAAGTTGCTGTAAAATTCAGAGATCACATACATTCTTAAAATTTAACAAGCCCATAAATAATAATAATAATTTATTGTTGTCTTTTGATTTCGATCATCCATATGTAGTAACTAATGTGTAAGCTATTTTAGCAGATTTTTACAGACTTCCAAAATGTGCTGCTAAGTGTTCAGAATGGTAAGTGTTTCTTTAATTATGGAATTCATTTTTCTTATATGGGGATGCAAGTATGCCATGGAAAAGATAAAAATCTCTATTAAATTAAAAATTATATCAATCTTTTTGAAAGATTTCAGTGTGTTTTTGCCATATTTTGTGAATATAAAAGTAGTATGAAAAGAATGCAAGACATTGTTTACAGAATCATTGGATCTTCTTTTCAATAATTAAATTTTATACCAATGCATACCAGCATTGAGATAAGTGAATACAAAGAATTTTATTTCTGGAACTTTTTTTATGGACAGGTGAAAATGTATATGATCTCTCTCTCTCTCTCTCTCCAATTTTTATACTCCTCTTTATAATCTTCATGATTAGATAGAGAATTTAAAATGTTGGGAAAAACTTCTATTATTACATTTTTTACATTATTCGAACTAGTAATGAAATTATTGATACTACAAAATCAATAATTTCATCACTAGTTCAAATTTTTTTTTTTTACCTAACAGAACATTAAAGAATGAAAATCAAAGCTATATTTAAAATAATTGTTACTTTTTAAATTCTAAATTTCCTTCATTCTTATCCTTTATTACTTCTATATTATTATTATAATTATTATCTGTTCATACAGCTCCCATACTAGAAATCATAAATTGAACAAATCATCAAAATTAATATCAGTTATCAAGAATATTGTTACTATAACTACAAACACAACCCATTGTGTGTTTCTACTGGGCTATTCTGAAATTTTTCGATACATGTGTATAAAGTAAGGAAAACTAAAATTTACCTTTTTCTTCTGTACCCTCTATCACTTCATCTCCCAAGAATTCATCTAAAGCAGAAGCGTCTTCCTCTAGATCTATCTCTTCAAGAGACACCGATTTTTGACTGCTATTGCTTGAAACTCCTAAAGACAGAAATAAAAATTAGAATATATGAAAGTTCATAAAAATTGTACCAAGGGAAAAAATTATAAAAACTGCTTTTATAAGTGGAAAGTACGATTTGCTCATCCTTGGAGTCCATAGCTAAGAAAAAAATGATACAAATTACTTTTATTAGTGGAAGGAACAATTTACTCATCCATGGAATTCATAAATATGAAAAACATTTTTTATATATATATAAAATAACTATTAGTGAAATGTTCATTACGTGAAAAAATTGCATGAACATCAATTTTATTCCATATAAAGAGCTATCCAGGAAAGTGTGCTTATTATTCCAATCTTAATTATGATAATTCTAAGAAGCCGATACAGTATCTTTAATTTTTTTTTTTAATATTATGATAATTGTATCAGTTGAAAGCTGATACAGTATACTTTAATTTTTTTAAATTTGTTTATGATAAAAATTATTCATAGGAGGATTATATGTGATATTATTCCCAATATATCACAAGAAAAGCCTCATTTTTCTCTCTCTCTCTCTGTTTCCTTTTTCATATAAGAAATGTAAATTAACTTAATAAATACAGAAATCTACAGTTAATTAAATGATGATTCTATGAGAACATCTTCCAATATAAATGAAGATCATAAGCATTCTTTAGTTGATATGTGCTCTTTTTCAACTTATTCGAGGAATTAACTTATTTACAGTTGCTATTCTACCAAATTTCGGGAAAAACCCAACAAGAATTCATTGTAAATGCACAACTCCATTCTTTTTTTGTAAATTTTAATTCTACTTCCTTGTTCTCTAAAAACTATATAATAAAAAAATATTTGATATATAAAATCTTCACCAATTATCTGATATTTCATAACAAGTATTTTATTTATTTTCAGCAAATTTTTAAAATATTATAATGTGCAACTTAACCAAATACCATGCAAATTTCTTTCTAAAAAATTATCAAAACTCCTATCATAAATTCCCACATTTCAAATAAAATATGCAATTTTAGCAAATATTGTAAGTTTTACATTCATTTGTAACTTAATTACAGAACAATAAGTATTCCAGTCAAACCAAGTTCAGGTAAAGAATATTGTTTCATTTTATTCATTGATTTATTATTATTTTTTGCATTTATATAAGTACATTCAACTTAAATTTTTTTAAAGCTTCATTTTATATTGTGAATGACGTGATCATTTACAAGAAATCACAAATTAGCACTGCTGATTTTCCTAAAATTCAAAAATTAGTTTGGTATCAAGAAATAAAATTTCCTTTTTCATAAAAGTAAAATTTTAGATCATTAATCATTCATTGTAACATATGAAGGGGTCACAAGTACTATAATATTTTTTTATTCCACCTTAGGTGCAAATTTTATCTCTATCAATTTCTTTTACTTAATTCACTGACATTCTTCCTTTGTTCTTTTTATCCATGTTTTATTGCAATAATTTCTGATTTCTGCATGCCAGAAGGTTATGTACAATCTTTCAGAGCACTCTGTACATGCAACATATGATAATGTACAACTAATAGTGTTATTTTGCAAAAAAAAAAAAAAAAAAAAATAACAGTGCTACAGAATATCTGATCACTTTTCCAACATTTTAAATCTGAATTCAAAGGAATTATTTATCTAAATGTCATCCAAACTAGATACTGTATGCACAAAAGCTGCTGGACTTGGAGACCAGCTACTTTTAAAGAACATCATCTAAATATTAAAATATTTACTTCAATTTTTTTTCATATAAACTTTCTTCAACATATAATAAAACCTACATATTGCAATGAATATAAATTCAATATCCTTTTTTCAAAAAATTAATTTATTAAGAAAGGATCAAAAACAATCACACATAAATAAATAGAAACTTGAAAGATTTATTTATTTTTTTAACATACAATATGTTTTGTTATTTTTATAAAAAATGGAAATGTATGTCAAATATCATCGACTGCATTTTAAATTTAATTGCTTCATGTAAATTTATCTATATTTCTGTATTTGAAATGAACATGACTGGTTGCTACAAAGTTACAGTAACAAATTCTTTTAAGAATCTAATCATAGAGTATTTTTAAAAGTCAAAATTATCAGAAAACTTGTTAAAACAAATCATTTGATTGTGTTTGTTATGACAAAATGATGAAAACTACATGGAACTGTTAGAAATATATTGAAATTAGAAGCTTCTCACAGGCTAATTCTCAGGAATCTAAGGTTTATGATGCATAAGATCATGTAAAATACTAAACGTAGTGAAACTTACAACAACATTAGAAAAAAGATTTGTGATAAAAGTAAACCCTGAAACAAACAAGTTATCAAATGATATGAATACAACAATTGTGATACCAGAGGAAAAAATTTTATTAATGAAAGAACAAAATAAGTTATGTTTGAATATCGCAAAATCCATGATAGACAACAATATATTATTTTGAGAAAATATCATATTTGCAAATTAATCAAGATATAACATATTTGGATCCCAAACATGCATATTGGGCAAATAACTTTGTGGAGAAGGTCCAACAAAAGGCACAATTCAAGAAAACTCTGTAGCCAACTGACAAACATGGAGGTGGAGACATAATGATTTGGGAACATTTAGCTGTTTCTGGTAAGGAAAATGGTATACCTCATATTCATAGAAAATAATACAAACCAATAAAGGTATATAAACATCCTGAAAGGAAACTTGAAAATATCTTCCACAAAATTTAGAAACACATCCATATCCAAACACATTCATTTGTATCAAGATAATGATCCCAAAAATATAACCCTAAATGTTTGCTCTATAATAGCCCCAAAGTTATCAAAAGTCCACCATATTCTCAAGTTTGAAATTCAACTGAGAATGCATGGCTTGAACCAGTAAAAAGAACAAGAAAACATGATATTTCATCTGGACATTTTCCCCCACTCACAAAGTAACTGAATCCAAGCCAAAATTTATTTAAAATGTAGTTTCATCTAAAGGGCACTTAGCAGAGAATTTAAATGTTCGATTATTTGCACATTTTTGTTTAAATTTTTTGAAAGTTTGAAATGTTTAATTACTTATGTGACATTGTTTTTAGTAAGTTCTTGGTAAATTAATTTTTTCAAAAAAAAAGCATTGAATTTATTTTTATTATAACATGTAGGTTTCATTACCAACAAAAGAAATTTTATATGAAATAATTTTGAAGTAAATCCTTTAACATTTAGATTATGTTTTTTAAAAGTTTCAAAAACATATATAATCAATAACAAATGTGACCTAGTATAAATATTGCCAAAACTGAATATAATTTCACTGACATTAGTAGTTGGTGCATGTAAGTTTTCTAAACTGAATTTTTTGCTTCACATTATCTAAGGTAGTATAACTAAAGTTTTAGCAATATAGTTTTAATGAAGATCTTTGAGTTTTGCTCTTATTTTTAGAATTTTCTGTAATTTATTTAACATCATTTTCCACACAGATTTGGATCACTCCTGCTAATTTAGCTCTATTAGAATAAATCACATTTAATTAATCTGATTAAATGTTTTTTAGAAATTAATTTATTTAGTTTTCATCTAGGTTAATTATTGCATTATTTGTCTTTTTATATTTCAGTTAACAAGTTTATACATCAGTAATTAAACAAAGATTTATACTTAAAAGAGCACAATATATAATGTAATATTATTTAAATATTTTCCTTTAAGTTTTGACGACATAAATTTTCAGTAATTCTCGAATTTTAATAAGAAAAATAAAGCGTAGCACACACTGTTAAAGACACAATTATGCATTATATAATGTCGAGTAACATTTAGACAAAATGTTAAGTCATAGCTATCACAAGACTCTTTTATTTGCCATTAATTTATACCGTACTGTGAAGATAAGAGTATGAAAACAATTGAAATGGGCAATATATTAAAATGTTCATATCTCAAGCTATCTAAATTTCCGACAACTATTGACTATAGACACAGACACACTAGATTTAAATGATAAAATGTTATCAACAATTTAGAAAAGGTATGAATCTAAAGTTTTAGTAATATGACAAATATAAAAAGATCATTAATAATTAGTAGCAGAAACAAATTTTGAAAATAAACAATTATCTAAAAAATAAACAATTATTGATTAATACAATTTTTTCAAACCATTCACTTTTAAACATCAGGTTTCTTCAGGTTGTTTAACATAAAACACATTTTTAAAAAATTCGTCTTTATAATATAGCTGAAAAACCTAATGTAATTGAATTAATTGACAAAGTTAATTACAAGTTAAAAAGTCCACATGTTATGAAATAAATGTGTAAATTCTATTATGGAGTTAATGATAGGCAAAAACAAATGATTGAATATTTTGATGAACAAGTTTAAATTACATCATAACATTTAAAAACATTGTTATAGGTGATGTATCAAATTAAATAAAAAAAAAATATTAAAATTCATTTAGAAAAATTTTGAAAAATGAAACTGACATCATTAGAAAGGTCATATTTATGTCATAAGATTGTCTCTTAAAACATTATTTTTATAAGTTAATTGTCTTCAATGATATAAACATCAATTTTTGTAGCAAGGCCATAGTGATTGTGCATCTGGAAACAGTCAAATCTATTTTTGTGTTCAACTAAACTTTCCATCTTCTTTCTTCTGATTAAATAGACTTTTTGGTGATAAGGCAAAATCTCTGCAAAACATTTCTAACAATATTTTGCAGTTCTATTTGAAGCTCTGAATTCAGTGCAGTTATAAAGATGTTCAAGAAAGCAGTCTGAAATTCATATGGTTTATTTACATTTCACTATGGCATCAATAATAAATAATAAGCAATTTTTGTGTAATGCATGTTATCATTTTATATACATAATTATACTTTAAAAGCAATTTTCTTTCATAAGAGATGTGTTGAAATTTCTAATACTTTCCTTCAGAAAAAGCAAACAAAGTTTAAAACTTCTTTAATACAAATTCTGCCAAAAAAATATTAGAATGTTTAAACTTAAATAAAATTGTATCCAAATCAACTGTTTATTATAATACTTGACAGTAAAAATATGCATAATTTCAATAGTTACTGTATGGAACACATAAAATAATCTAATCTAATTGGTATACAATGTATTCCACATGTATGTTGATCTATTATGAGCCAAGAGTGCATCATTCCCTTCAAGAACGAACCCAAAATTCAAAACCTATATATAATCTAAAAGAAAAATTTAAAAGCAAAAAAAAATCTAATTATTTGACAAAAATATTGCCAAGTAAATAAATCGGGCAGAATATTTTCAGATTAAGTCGCTATAAAGTAAAACAGTAACTCTATCTGAAGCTAGTGTATTTTCTTTTGCATTCATATATTATCTTGTATGTAATTTGCTTGTATATGTGCTAGTCTTACTCTCTGAGCTTTTTTTTTTTTTTTTTTGAAAGATGAGTGAAATGAGAAATTCTTATATGGCAGATTTCAAATAACACAACTGCAAAAAATTATAACAACAGCATGGCGGGTCAACATTTCTCTGTAATTCCTTCATACAATGTAATAAACCAGCAATTATAATTCAAAAAAATAAAATAACACATTTTCACCAAAAGAACAATTCATTTTATTTAAAATTAATTTTTCTTAAATTCAACGATAGAAATAAGTTTTATACTTGATAACATTGTGTGATTTATTACTTGTGTCCAGCTAACAAAAATGCATCTATGCTTTCTTTTGAGGTAAGTGGAACTGTATATAACCACACAATACTACTCCACCCCACTAATTAAAGGCATTTGGATTAAATTTGAATGACTGGACCGTCACAAAAACGATAGATGAAAAATGTAATAGATAGAAAAACGATGGTGAAAACTAAGGTTGAATCCTAAAGGCCATTACTGGCCATGGTAATACCCTTCTTGTGGGAAGCATGTCCTGTCATCAGTAGGGGGTAGCTGACTCCTGCTATTTCTGTACCCACCCAGGTGGAGAGAATTAACCACCATGCCAGAAGCTTCTCATCCTTATATATTAGCCCCCCCTCCTGTTGGAATACATACGCTATTCCTTGAATCTTAGCTTCAGAAAAAAAATTCTCTATTTGTACATAGAAATATGCAGCAATTAATGAACTCCATTTCACAATTTAAATAAAAACAGAAAAAATCAAAAATGAGATTTGCTTACTTCGCCGAAGTTCTTTTAATCCATGTTTTTTATATTCCTTAACTTCTTCTTCAAAAACTTCTTGAAATGTGTTCTGCCTTTCTTTTAATATTAAGCTTTGTCTTTTTTCAAACTCCTGTACTCTGTGAGCATGTTCTTCACCCAGTTTAGCTGTAATTCAAAATAAATTATTGAAGTTCTCAAAAAAAGGAAAAAGCTTTACAAAATAATTTAAAGAGAATCTCATTAACTAGAACATATATATTAGTAAACATCTTTTTATTAAGATAAAATTGTAAATTTCCTGTCATTAAATTTTCTAATATATAGTTAATTAAAATACTCCAAATATAATCTTAAAAAAATTTAACTCTCCAAAATATTAACAATAGAAACTATGCAATAAAATACTAGAAGTGAAGTAAAAAATTCTGATTGAAAATCCACACAACACTCAAATTGGCTATAATTTTCTAATTCCATAAAAAAATTTAATGATGTTTATTTATCATATTAGAAAATGAAAATATTTGTTTGGTAATGTCTGTATATTAATATAAATTTGGTTTGTGTACTGTGTATGCATTGAGGTGCAACAAAATTTTCATTCAAATATCGATATGTATGGTCAAATACTATAAAAATGATCAATAATATAAAGAATTAACACTAAAAGTTTGTGATCAATATATATTTGTAAAGGTTTTTTCTATATTAAATTAAGTATCTCAATATGAGACTAAACTTTAAACAATGTAACACTGTTCACACAGCTATATACATTTTTTTTTCAGAAAATACATAAAACATTGATTAAGGTTCTTTGTAGTATAATTGCACAAACATTAATCATACTAAAAAATTTAATGTAATAAGCCTGAATTTTTGTAACTGAGTTTTAAAAGTAAATATATATTGGCATGCAATATCCAATAGTTGAATGATGACTTAGTTTATTATAATCAACTAATATGTGAAGCAATATCTCAAAATGTTCTTATTTTATAATGTGCTAAAAAGAAATGTTCTCAAATCGGAATATTTGTATCAATACATTTGCTCTCAAAATGTTCTTATTTTATAATCAATATATTTGCAAGAAATTTTTCGACATTTAACTAATTATTAGTTTTACAAGCAATATATTTCAATCATAATTTAAATCACACAATAGTGAATAACAAAATATTAATTTAATTTCAAATCATACCTGGTAATGAAATTAGGTATGGGGAATATATTTGCAGATTTTGTTAAAATATGCAGAAATAATAAAATGATGTTTAATATTAACTTATTAGAAGATATGCCCAATTAAACCAGCTGTTAACAATATTTCAGATTTGATTGTCGTAGATTGACTAATGAAAACTATATTAGAAAGTATAATACACATTGGAAAAATACTTAGTTTACATATTATTTGCAATGTACTTTAGATGCAGATATATAATAACATTAGTTTGCTTCCTTGCAAGGAGATCTTCTACATTCATAATATTTACAAACATTTCAATCAAAACTAATCACTAACATTGGAGAGAATGAAATGAATAAAACCCACTAACAAAAAAAAATGAAACACTAAATACAGAATAAATAAATGCTGAAAGAATATTTTAACAATAATAACTTTCAGTTTGGTTTGTGAAGGGAGAATATAATGAATCAAAGAGAAAGTGCATATCTGAGTTCATTGACCTTTATTTATTCATGGCAAGATTTATTTGAATACTGATATATCAATAAATTTAAGCACTAAAAAGAACTTGTCTCAGTTGCTAAATGCTAAAACAAAAGTTGGGATTTTACAGCCAATAATGATGCAGACCAAAAAAGAGTGGAAATATTTTAAACTCTGCCTTACATTACATGTGTCAGAGGACAAATATATACACAGATTATTACATATGTGACAGACAGAGCAAATCCTTCTTCTATGTGCCACATAATTATATTCATGGCAATAACTATTACTGGTAAATTAGATTAACTATATCAGACTTAAATTAAAAAATTACATAAAATAAACTATCACATTTCTCCAGAAAGTTGCAAACCTTTGTACTTCATATGAAATAAATTAAGACAAATTTTCTGGAATTGTAAATAGCAAATGGAAAAAATATTAATAGTGTATAAATTCAGGCAGTAAATCATTAATAACATGTAATTAATATTAACAGTAATAATTTTTTAGTTAATAAGTGTGCAATGAAGAAAGCCACCACTAATAAAGCAATGAATAAATACATTGATTCAACTAAATAATGCAACGAATGAATTAGCCACCATTAATAAAGCAATGAAGAAAGCCACCCCTTTGATTAAAATATCCCAGTAAAATTTTGAATAACTATAAGCAACTTGTTTTCATATAATTTATTTCAAATAAATACTATAATGGTTTTGCAATATAAATGTACGTTTAGAATTATGAATTATTTTTATAAAAAGATGAAGTCACATTTCTTTTCACTGTCAAAAAGATATAACAACAGAAAAGTTAAAGAACTTCAATCTGACTCCAAAGATTCAACTCTTATCATACCTTTCATATCTTCAAAATCAGCTAATTTCTTTTCTTTATACATAGCAAGTTGAAATCTGTGATCAAGCTGCCTCTCCTGCAACTCTTGGGTTTCAATGACATCTTCTAAATTTACGAGAGCATCCTCTACTTCTTCAAACAAACCTTCTAGCTCTCCTACAAAGAAAACAAATGATGATATTCATTAATAAACTAATCAGGAAAACAAAACTATGTAAAAAAACTAACCATAAAACCTTTCTATAATTTATCATTTCTACTATAAAAATGCACACAAATGTATAATTATTGAATATATTCTTAAGTTATTTTAATCAAAGATTCATAGAATAATAATTTAAAATTTTCAATAAAATCCATAGATAGTATTAAATCCAATAGATAGTATTAAAAATTTTACTGCAAATTTCTAAAAATATTTTTTTTTTTATGTTTGATGGAGGGAATATACACCAAAAATATTATTAAAATGTAGATATAAGCATACAATTATAAATCGGGTATATTTACAACTATAACAATGAATTTATTAATTTACCAATAATAATCATTTACATAAACACACCACAAATTTATTTACATTTATTTAGAACTAGCATAAAATTATTTTGTAAATTATATTACTAAAATGTATAGAAAAATTAATAAAATAAAAAAAATGATTAAGCAGATATCTCATTTTTATCTTGATAACTTCACAAAATACTTTTTTTATCTTCACCTATTTTTCCCATAAGATCCATTATTCCTGTTTGAAGTTGGGGTAGAGCTGCTAGTTGGATATTCAATTGTTTGATATACGACAAATGTTCAACACAGTAAATGTGAAGATTTCCTATTAAAGCATCCACTTCCTATATTTAAAAAAAAGGTTTTAACAAATAGTAAAAAAATTATATAAAAATTAAAAAAGCAGAATTATGGATAATATTTACTAAATATTTTCCACCTTCATTCTTAAAATGATACTTCAATTCTTTACATATATTCGATAAGCCTGAAATTTCCCCCCTATTTTATGGAAATTGTATTATAAAGAAGAAAACCGAAAATTCTTCTCACTCCTCATCAAAAATTTTCACTTCCAATCTTAAATTTTGCATTAGGAAAAAAGTTAACAAAATTTTGCAGCTTAAAATACAAGAAATAGCACAAGCAATTAGTTATAACCAAGAAACTTTTCACAATGTTTTATAAGATGAGGCATAAAATTCAAATCAATATACATATATACATGCTTCATTTTGAAAATAGATCTACAAAGTTCATTAGTAGCAACAAAAAATGTCTTCAACTTCAATGGCTTAAGTGCATAAAATATGAAAATTGATTTAAAATATAATAAGATTTCTTCATTACTGTATTTCAATATCGGCAAAGAGAAAATGAAAAACATATACACCTTTTAACAGAACTAATTTTAAGTTTCTGTGTTAAAATTTCAAATAAAATACATTTACACTGATTAGATGAGCATTTTGTCTAAATAGTTAAAAAAAGCAGAAATTTATACATGATGAAGTTGAATTTGTATGTGCAACTAGAGCTAAAGACATGAAATAAACTCTGCTCGTCACATACAGATTAAATTTTCTTCCACTAAATCAGATGTACTGAGAAGTTTCAGTTCAATATTGTTAATTAGATCCAATATATACAATTGCAATATAGTACAATTTCTTGTACTATATTGAAATTATAATCTTGATTAAAGTTCCAGTTAAAAGACTTGCAGAATATCCAAAGGTATTACACTATTACTATTATGGATTTAAGATATATCCTTTTTCAACAGTAAATATTTCTGTTATTTTTATCTCAATTACTGTGGATTTACAACACATTATTTTCAATAGTAAATATTTATGCTATCTGTCTATGACTGAATATTCACAGTAAAGCAGATCAATCAATCTCATAGACAGAAAAATTACCTTTTTTAAGAGGATAAAATTACACTTCACAGAACATAGTTTAAAAGTAAAGTATACTGCATGCTTACAGTGAAAAGTTAAAAAGTTCAACAAGTTTAATCAGAATTTATCAAGTTATAAATTGTGAGTCGTTTTTTTTACAAAACTGTAATAAGATAACAAATGTATATGTGTCTTTCCACAACTCTAAAATTATGATATGGTCTTAAAATTTTCATATACAATAGAAACATTGTTAGTACAATTATATTTAAATGCTTTTTCCTTTAAAATAATTACTTTCTGACCCACAAACCATTTTTCAGAAAGAATACAAACTATTTGCCTTGAAGAATTCAATAAACCAATAATAAAGTAGGTTGCTAAAGATTTGATTTTTAAAAACTAAGTTTTAATGTTTAAAAGTTTGGAAATCCCCAAATGTAATAATATCTTACTTCAGCCTTCTTGGCATTAATTGAATCATTTTCATGCAACTCTTGCCATTGCTGCTGATAGCTGAAAAAGAAATAAAAAAACAAACATTATATGCAAAGCAATAAAAATAATCATTAGCAAATTGATAGTAGGAAACTGGCTCAACATATTTTTATTTCTTATCCTCAAATCTCAACAAACAACATTTATTCTTAAAAAAGAGACATTCTCAAACCTTCAAACACGATAGGTAAATGATGCATAATTTTCTTAATACAACAAAAATTTATATAACTGAGGCAAGTTTAATTTTAAGCACATATAGGACTCAACTTTAATCATGGTTCAATGACTCATTTCTAAACAGTCAAAGATTATATGTACTTCCAATTGCATGTTTGTTTTAATAATTTAAAGAACTACATTTTACATTGCTTGAGTCAATTAATACTATGTTAAAAAAATTATTAAGTCTTAATATTTATCCAGTCATATTTAGTAACCAGAATCAAGGTACCCTCATCATGCCAATGGTTCAATAGAAAGAGCTGCTGTGACAGCACTGTCAAATATTAAGGTGAGCAGAAAATGGCCACATTACATACATGGCATATACCCCTTTACCTGGGAATATAACTCGATTTAGATATGGAAATGATTCAGCCCACATTCTTTCTGTATCTACCAAGGCAGCAAAAACCTGCTTACTGATATGACAGTTTCTCATTCCTATATCTAAGATGCCCAGCATGATAGTCATGTTTAATAAAATAACTGCAACTAAAAAAGTTTTGAATATTTCAAATATTAGGTGATTTTAGAACATTTCAATGAAGATCCACCAATTGAGAGATAGTGTTTGCATAAAGCAGTCAATGATTGTTTTAAAATAGTTAAATTCAAAGATTCAGAATGCAATCCCTTTTGGTTGCAAAAAAAAAAATTATGCTTAAAATGTCAGTATGTCAAAAGCATTTTACTGAGTATTATTAATAGGTCTCAGGAGATTGCATAAAATTCATATTTTGAAATAATTTCAGCAGCCCATTTATTGACACAGGCAATATAAAAACAAAATTCTTTGAATCACTGAAATCATTTTTCCAGCTGAAAATATATGCTTATTTCTAATAGTTCAAAAATCAGCTTTTGGGTTGTGAACAGTATGAACACTTTGGATAGTTGATATTCTGTTAAGTTAAGTATATGTCTAAAATAAAAAATATTTTTATTTGTTAGAAGTACTTCTACAATTCCAATACTTTTAATCTGCTATCTATTTTAGTTATTACTGTGTGCAGCTGCTTGCAATCAAATTTGTAATTGTAATGGGAAGGTGAAAGTGGTAAAATTTTAACAGATAATATATCAAACATTTTCTGTAATTTTAAACATTGCATTACAACGAAAGAATATATTTTATATATATAGAAATTATAGAAAGAATACATTGGAAAGAATATATTTTCTAAATATTGATAATTTAGATAAAAATATTTCTGATTATTGACATACTTCAAGCAAAATTTTTTATAATTACTTTCAAGAAATCATACAAGATTTTAGTTATTGCCAAAATAAAATTACTCATAAAGTAGATCTGAATTTTATTTTTTCAAAATAACATATATTTTTATTTCGCTTGGGTTATTTTAATAGGAAATGAAGCTCTTCTGAATGCAAATGGTGATAAAAATTCAAAAATTGTATTTATCATTTTTTTAACTTTCTCATATACAAAGTAAACAAAGAGACAGTCCTGTAATTATCCAAAAAAAAAAAAAAATTCTAAATCATGATTGTGATGAATCTATGTTTGAGACCTCCCTCAGTCAAAAAAATCACATTTTTGAAATTACGTCTGCTTGTCAATAAACTTTTAATTTATTTACTTATTTTGCTTGTTTATATACATGATAGCTCAAAAATGCTTTGAGCTAAACAGATAAAAATTTTATGAGGTCTTTGGAACAAATTTATAGATTTCTACCAAATTTCGAATGGAATCTATTTATAATAAACCCATCTATATAAGTCGAGTATGTGATAACTACAAAACTTAAAGAGCATAACATTTGAGCAGAGACAGATTTAGTATCCTAAGCATATATTTATACAAAATATTCAATAATATATATGATGGAAATGATAATCTGTCTATATGTGCATATGGATGTGTGTAAGCATAATTATTCAAAAAAAAATGTCACTAAAAATAAATGAAATATGGTACACTTTTTTAACATCTAAAGTATAGATTTTTTATCAAATTTTGACCTAAATCTGTCCAAGAGCTGACTATCTATTGATTAATATTTTGGCATGCAATTATTTACACAGATAAATACAATGACATAAATAAATGAAATTTTCATGTGATCTTGCTACTACAATTGTAGTTAAATATCAATCTTTGGTTTCAGAAAAAAAGTGTACATGCATATTCAGTTTTCTTTACTATACTAAAAAATATAAAAAAAATTTATGCAAGACTCAGAAAATAAAAAATTGATGATGTGGCATTGAAAGAGGATAAAAATTTGAAATGGGAAATGTAATGTTTGACCCAAGGCCCAAAATTTTTATGCTGGAGGAAGGGGGCATAACATCTCCCAAAATAATATTTATATAATTCATGATTATCATATTCATATTGTAATTTTTAATGTATCTATAAATGAATTTGAATAGATACATAAATGATACTTGTTATGAAATGATTTTGAGCCTTGAGGATAAAAAAACTCTTTCTTTAAAATTAAAGGTTTGATGAATTATTAAAATCACTTTTGGATTCTTTATAAATCATTTACTTTCTATATTTTTTCAATATCATTTGAATTTCTTAAATGTTGGCATTTTAATGTATTTCTATATTAATTCTGGGTCCTCTTATTTCTTGGATTTTTTTCCCCCCATAAAGGGTCAACTTTTGGTTGAAAATCACAGCTTTAGCACTTGTGAAAATACTTCTCTTTCACATCTCATTGTTGAAACATGACATTTACAAAGTATCTTAAAATTTTTGGACAATTCAAGAAATTACATATATACAACAACATCAACAAATAGAATGAATGAAATTTATAAATAAAAAGAACATAAAATTCAAAAAATATATATATTTCTTACTAATGAAGTAGATTTGCCCCAGCATTTGGAGTTATTCCTTTAAAGTTGTGCCTTTTAGCCCTAAAAAGAAAATATGCATTTGAAATTATAAATATACATTAACCAAATATGATAAGAATAATTTGCAAAAAAATGAATAATTGATAAATAACCATTAAATTTACAGAATGAAAATACCAATTATAGCATCTCTTGCAAACTGCTATACAACTGACATCCTAACAATTTCTATATTAAACTCCAATCCACCTCTTTTTTTTTTTTTCGTTTGTTCTTCTTACAATTTATGTAATAACTAAAAAAATATTTATAATAATACAATTAAAATCAAATTTTATTTATTCATAACTAATAAGGAAAGCAATGTCTTTATTACTGAAAAGTTATATTTTAAATCTATATGATTCCAAAATTCAAGAGGGAAAAATTATGAAAATAGAAAACTACGGATTCAGAAAACTTATTAAAGTGTTCATTTACAACTAGAAAAAAAAAAAAAAAAAAAACAAAAAACTTATTACAGTTTTCCCTTTCCCTACACAAAAAAAAAAAAAAAAAAAAAAAAAAAAAAAAAAAAAACAGAACTATAAAATTTTGCTAATTTATAAAAATAATAAAATTTCTATAAATACATTAACTAGGAAATTTTACCATTGTATATAAATATAAAACTGTTACATATATGAATATTCAAATTTGAAACCTAACTGGACTTCAAGCTTGAAAAATATAGAAAAAGATCAATTATACAAATTACCTTGATAACTGAGCGTCTCCAGTTGCTAAATTTCTGAAACTAAATAATGAAAAAGATAATTACAAAAAATGCAATATAAAAACTAATTTTATTTTCAATATTAGATAAAAATAGATTTAATTAACTCCAACTAAGAGAAGATGCATTGGGAAAACATTTCACGTATAATATCATACAGTAAAATTGAATTGTTAATGTAAAGATCAATTAAATTTAATAGAAAGAATTAAGATTAAGAAATGCATAAAAAAAAACCTAATGTGTATTATTACAACAAACAAGGGTAAAACAATATTTAATAGGGTTGTTTATGATATTATATTCCAGCAATTTCACTTTTAACGATCAATAAGTTTAGTTATTAATTTCTATTTGTATGCAATCCTAAGATAATTTCATAGTACAGAGCTATGGATAGTTGATGCCTAGGAAAGCTTCTCACTTTTCAAACTTTCAAAGCTCACCATCAGATCAACATTTCAACCCAACAGATTCAAAATAAAAAAAAAAGCTCACATACATGGTATTAATAACATAAAAATAGATTTTAAAACTATAACTCTTCCAAAAGTTTACAACTTTATTGCATTTCCATATTGTCATATAGAAAAAATTCGCACATAAATTATAATCATAGAAGGAAAAATAAATCTTCATCTACTACAAAATAATGATGATTTAATAAGTTTAAAAACTATATACATTTTTATAATTTTTTTAAAATTAATCGTAAATATTAATTCCGTAATCCGGTAAACAAAAATATTTATTGAAAAAAAATGTTAAATTTTCTAATACCACAGAATATATTATAATTTCAAGAATTAGAATATTAAAACAATTTTATTTCATGATTTATTTAATTACTAAACCACGAAATATTTTTCAAAATGCATGTCAAGTTTTAGTTCAACAAGCGCTTAGATTTTTTGGGGGGAGGGATGAAAATTGGTAGATATTTCAGATATTCTACTCTGTTTTAAAGAAAATGAATGTTAATACAATGAATGACAGATAAACAAGTAAAATATAAAAACAGCTGTAATGTGAAAGCAGGAGTATTTACCTGGCAGACAAATCATACTGCACATTCAAAATTTTATCTCTTAAATTTTCCAACATTTTTTACAGTTAAACAGATTTAATTTCCTTAAAGAATTTTTATTCTTCCAATATTAATACTTAAGTTACTTTTTACTATTTTCTATGGGAATGATGGGATGTTTTTTCTGAATCTGTAATACCACCTGCGAAAAACAGAAACGTAAACAATCGGAAAATGAAACCTGCTGATATTTGAATTCGCTTCAGTTTGCTACGATAACTCTCGTTTGACAATAACTTTTGATCATGTGATAAACATTTCATAGCTTCTGAAATAACTCTTAATCACATGAAACTTGTTTCAAAATTTCATAAAATAAATATATGAGCAATACAACCCCTCCAAAAAAATTTTCAAGACTACAAAACGATCATTGATGGTATGAGGTTCGAAGAAAAGAAATTTTATAAATCGTGAAATTAAATAATGATAAATAATCTTCCATAGATTATTCGTTAGCTCCCTACTCCTGGGGTCAATCAACATAGATTTTTACTAAGGAAAATTTGGTTTTGAACTCCTGAGGTAAAAAGGGAGATAGTTTTGCACAGCTTTGTAGGATAAGAATGAGATTCATCCAGATGATGGAGACTGTCTTTTAAATCTGCTCTCAGGCTCAGGGGCAGAACTCTGACTAGACATCTTTCTAGGACCGCTGATTGAGAGGTGGAAGCAATAAATAGGTAAACACAATTTTATTTTCCTATTTTTCCAAATAAATAAGTTTATAAAAAATAAATATTGCATTAATTATAAAGATTTAATATTATATAATTTAATATTAAACCTTTATCAAGTATCTATACGTCTTATTCAGTTCACCTGATTGTTAAAATATTTGTAAATATCGAACTTCTGCAAAATTAAATACTAAGCAAACACGGACTTCGTCAGTCCCGTTTTTAAATCAACATTCGAACAATTTTGTGAAGAACCTCATAACTTTTAACCATGTTCAGATGATAAGGATGGCACCTAAGGACACTAGGAAATAAGGGATTTAACGAGTCCCATACCCGCTTACACAGCTACCCTTCGTAAGAATCGGGCTTCGAACTTGGAAGGCTTCTACTTCGACGACGAAATTTTACCACCAGTCCAATGTGACAGGAATGAAATGTATATGATAAAGAGTTTATAGTCATAATAAGTAAACAAAACCCAAAAATTTTCACAAAGTTGATACATTAAAAATTATTAACAAAATAAATTATTAATATTTTGAAAGGTGAAATTAAATTCACCAGTTTAATTTGAAAGGGACTACAAATGTGCGTTGCTTAGGACCACAAAATACTTAAATTCGCCATTCAGGCCATCAAGTCAATCATAGTCTTTTGTATAGTTTATATAAAGTAAATGATCGGGAGAAATACAATAAAAACCGATAAAGGATTCAGCATCGATCGTAAAGAAACTGGTCAACTTCTACTTGGCAGCGAAACACTCTGCAGAGTTTCGCAATACAATACAAAAATCTCTTGTAAGTGGTAAATGAGCTTGAATACATATCATATTTGAAAGGCATATCTTTTATTTGCAGCAGCCATCCAAGAACAGAAGGAAAACTATTGTTTGAACAGTAGCATATTGTACATTTTGAAATTCATTAAACGAACCGAAGTCTATTCCTGGTCGATGGAATTCACCCTATTCGCAATAAATGCCTAATTCTTTAATATCTTCATGATATTGCGTGGCATTTAAAACTTCGAATAACACGGAGATGTCGTAAAATATCTTGTGTTAATAGGGCAGTATCAATTTCTGACATCCTTTTGCCGTCTCTCTTTGGGAGAATCAGGAAATTTTACTTTTTTTGAAAAGGTGATGACCTATTTAAAATTCTCCACATAAAACGTAGTCTTTGTCTAGTTTAGGACCCCCTGTTCATGTCGGAATTGTAGTTATCAGCAGTCGCCTGTTTTACAGCGAGATTAATTCCATTATATCTCTTTGTAGATTCTAATTTTCTCTAAGGGCAGCTTTCTCAAATTTAAACGGAAAATGTGAGCATGATCCATATAATGGATATCGGCAAAATATTCGAGATCCATCACAAGAGGATTTTTTAACTACATAAAATTTAAAAACAATATATTTATAAAAAAAGGAGTGGAAAATTTATTGCATCTTTTACCATTATTTAGGATATTTTGTGCAGCAAAGTCGATTTTAATAAGAAAAAATATTACATGGTTTCATCTGTATTTTACCAATTTTTCGAAATGATTTTGATGGTAATATTTCCAAAAAAAAGTACAAGAGCTATATGTTCCTTCAAGTTTTATTTTATTCTTGTCTTTTTAATAATTCGATGTATATAATTTTCACCCTCCTGAATAAACCAAACTCGAACGGATAGTTTTTGATCTAATATCATGTGTCGGTATTTGATCAATTATCCAGTATCGTGTTTCCCAGAATCAGGGAACATTCCTGCCAAGATGATGCGCTGTGACTAAATGTCTTATTGTATGAAAAGTAACTCTGGTTACCAAGAAGTTTGAAGGAACAATGAGGACGTTATGAGTCGTAAAAAAATTACAATATGTGCCGAGACCAATTACTCTCAACACACCATTGGTGAACAACAAATTTAATAATTTTTTATTTTCATTTAAGCATTGGATAAATCGTTTTCTTGAAACCCACTGTTGATTTTTTTTTTTGTCGTGTGACTATTTTAAGCCAAATTTTTGCGCAGTAGCTTCTGAGGGTAAAGACCCCTGAGCACCCGAGGGAAGAAGTCTGACTTATAACTCAAATGAAGATAGCACACACACACACTCGCTTGCACAACCCCGTCTTACAGGGGGCTCATTCAGACCCCTCACAGAGAGAACACAAGGAAGAAAATAACCATGCCCGAACCAGGACTGGAAACCGGAACGCCTAGATCACGGGAAGACGACTACCCCTAGGCCAGGACGCCGGCACCCACTGTTGATGGTAACTGAAAAAGAAACAAAAGACTAATATTACAAGTAGAAACATGAGAAAAAAACCATCAACAAATTCGTATTAAAGAAACTGTTTCAACTTATTTCCATTTCTTTTCTTTTTTTTTTCTTTTTTTCCTAAATATTGTCTAATAAATAACATTTAATCTTAAAAACATTTAATCTTGCTTTTTCTAATTTCTAAATATGATGATCAAACACAAAAATATTTTAAATAATAATAACAAATTATGCAATTTTAATTTTGAAGGTAAAATATTTTTTCAGCTTAAAATATTTACATCATAGCAGCAGTTTCATGTATTTATTAGTTTTGGTTAACTTACAAACACGTTAAAAAATAAATCATGAAAACAACATAAACATTCTTTATTTGCTCCTTTTCTCAACAAGGAACTTTGCATGTAAAAAACAATCTATAAACTCAATTTCCTATTTTCCAAAGCATTTGCACCTTAGGAATGCATTTTCAAATAATTTCATCTCCTATGAAAGTAATCTAATACATTAAACATTACAAAATGAAGAACTAGTCGGAGTGGTTACCCCATAACGTTCTCGCATACTTTCTAATAAAAGTTTTATCCCATAGAACACCTTTACCCAGAGAACATTGGCGTACAGAAGTTGCGAAATATTAACCTTTAACTTGAATTTAGCATTTTCACTGGATCTATAGTGCCATCCTTGGCGAGTTTTTGTGGTGATTAATAGTATCCGAAAATCGAATTTATGTTTTAGACGCATTTTTTCCCAGCCGTCTGAAATAAAATTCTGACACAAAACTATGCTTGTAGTTAGAAAATCCCATACCAAATTTAATATATTTAAATCATTGCGACTTTGAGTTATAGTTTCTGAAAGTACAGACCAGCAAACGGTCAATCTTTTGTCGGATTTAGCACAAAATGTGATTGGCGTCTAGACTTTAGACATATAGTTTTATTTAACTCTCTTAGTTTTGTAATTATTATGTTAACTCATATTCGAACAGTCGAACAGACCGACATCCTCTGCAATAATTTTTCTTAAAATTTGAAAGATATCTACAAATTTGGTGTAAAGGCCTTATATCAAGTTTTGTCCGTCTAACTCAAAGTGCTTTGAGTTAATTTTGTCAGAGACAGACAGATGGACATTTTTCAAAAATGTGTTTTTCGAACTCATAGAGGTCTCAAACGTAGAGATTTTGTCAAAATTTCGATTTCGAATTTTTTGATGATTATTATACTTTCTTTATATTACGTATAATGTTGCTATGTCATTATGATAAAGATTTAAATGTACAAATAATTTAATTTTACGCCTAGCTACATTTTTAGAGGATTTCTTGAAATTAATTATAAAATATGTTTTGTTCACTTAATATCGGTATTCAGAAATACCTTTGCTTATTTTATCTAAATGGTCATGACATATAAAATCTATATTTTTACTTACAAAGCAATATTTAGATCCTTACTTTCAAAAATTTGCCTGCTACAAATTTACCACTTTCGCTCTCGCAACTGTAAATGCAAATTTTTTGCAAGCAGATAATTGCACATGATATGGAAAAATAGAACACATGGGCACACAAAGTTTAAAATCAATATTTGATCTACAGAAAGAGTTCTATGAAATTCAAATAATTTTCTTTTCAGATGCAGACTTACAACATAGAATATCAATTATTGAGGATGTTCACACTAATTATGATCCAATGACTAACTTCTAAACTGTTAGAGTACATATAAGTCCAAATTGAAAAAAATAATTTTAATGATTTGATTATATTTTATGTTATTTTGGTCAATAAATATATTGCTGAAAGTATTATGAAGTCTAAGCTTTTATATAATTATCTAGTCGTATGAATCATATTTAAGAAAATATTTTTGATGCATTAACATTTGAAACCCTAAATCCTTCCATCTTCTGCAACCAAATGAGACTTCTGATTGAGTTATGAAGTTCTGAATTTCATGATTTTAAATCAACCAATGGCTGCTTCAAGCAGCTATCATATCCTTATTGGTGTCGTTTCATTAAGATGGAAATTCAAATTATCGTAAGTCCTTTAATATTATGATATTCAAATTTTCATTACTTGTCTTGATTTAGTCGCAGATTAATGAAATATCCTTAAAATGTTACAGTATCAAGATTATTTTATTAAATATAACTAATAAGATAGGAGGACTTATAAACATTAAAACTTCATAACATTTTCGAGTATTGCATTTATTGACTCAGACAACGTAAAATGTATTTCTTTAGAGAATATAATCATCACTTTTTCATATATGAAGAAAAAAAATTGTAATTATCAAAAAATATTTAAAAAATACATCAAATCTTATTATAATCATCAGAACTGGAAATTTTGACGAATCTCTGCGTTTCAGACTTTCCTGCGACAGAAAAGCTCATTTTTAGAATTATGTCTCTCTATCTTTGAGCACGACAGCTAGACATATGAAACTTTATTCATGATCTTCAGAGGAAATTTGAAGATTTATGCCGAATTTTAAAAGAAATACGTTCAGGACAAGTGTGTCTATCCGGTTGTTGGGAAACAATGAAGATGATAACTGCTAAACATAACACTTAGATAAATGAAATTTGATTTGCAATTTTAGTATCTACAGTGTAAATTCTTATCAAATTTGAAAAACCTATTAAGGAGTTGATCAGTTATCTATTTTTATTTTCGAATGCATGTGTTGTCGTTGTTTCTAATGGCACTTGTCATAGAAAAGCCAACTGACAAAGTCAGCTGGTTTTAAGCCGAAAGAGCGTCTCGTGTTTTTCAATATCGCCATCTAGGGCCAAGAATACGTCTTAGTTATTCAAGCGTCACAATCCTTTTTACAAGGCTAACTTCATTCACTCAACCACAGATCGTAATTTAGACCTGAATCAGAGAATGATCACCTATGAACCAGTACCTCCAGTGGTATTACTCTCGACATGGAGGACTTTGTGACCCCGATAGATTTATACGTGGGTCAGCCACCATACACACGGAGAGTCTTCGAGCGGCTGGGTTCAAACTCACAACCCAAAGGATACGAATCCAATGCCCTACCACCTAGGCTGTCTCGGCCTATTCGAATGCGTGTAAACGTGATGATTCATGAACACAATGACTTAGAAAAATGAAATTTATTATTTGACCTTGAAATTCCAATTATAGTTCTATGTCGAATTTTGATTTCAATTGGTCTAGGAAAAAAAAGATGTCCAAAATACTTTTTCATTTTTCTGTTCAGCAAGTCCCCCCCCCCCCAGAAAATAACCAAAGATAAAAGATAGATTCAATGGAAGCGCTAGATACACGCCAAAGATCTATTTTTATTTTCGGTTATTTAATAGAAAAATAGAAGTTTTCTTTGCTATACTAATTAGCTCATATGTGAAAATACAAATATGAGTAATCGTGGTGTTAACGGCTTTGTTGAAAGCGTTCATTTTATTCGAGGTTGAAAATATATTTATTTTTATATGTGCGAGAAAGTTTCGGGGAGACCACTTCCATTCCTTTTAATCTTTTTTTAAATGCATATATATATTGAATATACTCATAAAATAATTGGAAATTTCGTGCCCACTGATTAAAACCATGATTGGTCGCTCTAAATCTTTCTAAAAATTATATAGACATCAAACCATTATCGGCGCTTTAGCTGAAAGATCTTGTTGAAAATTGAAAATAATAATAATAATAAAACTCCTTGAAATGCAGCAATAGCAAAGAACGATTTATTTTCTTAGACGTTTTATCTGTCTGCTCCGTATTAGAGGGGGTGAAAAACTCCCAAAATTATGATGATATTATTATCAAATTTGCTATGCAACATGTCGATAAATGAACAGAAACTATATATTTTACTAATTCACGTATTAAATTATATTTTATGGCTTTACTAGTCCCACTTCTGCCTGTTAATTTATTTGTCAGAAAAGGCAAAAACTTATTCTTTTATATTTAACAGTTTTCGGATTCTTATATTCAATCACTTGAGAGTTTTTAGGAACCTGAATTCTAATTAATAATAATTTTTTAATTAATTCTGTAAAGCTTCGGTTTAAGCTGAGCGAGCAGAAGATGTAACCCTTAGTATTTATTAAAATGTTTAAAGAGAAACTGATCATCATGTCGCTAAATATCCAGGCTCAATCAAAAGTCAATTAGATCCTTGAGCTCCTTAGAATTTCGTTTATTATCTTAACGTAGATATTCAACTGTGCTGTTACCCGATAGATGGCAGCACGACATTGAATATCTTGCCTAAATGTGGAACAAAAAAGGGCATGGAAAATATGTACAGATATTTTTTCAGATTCATAATTTTCGATCAAATATCGCAATAGGATCTTAGCGTCTGTCGCATTTCCGGACTTTCCCGATGAAAAAAATATTCATATAAATATAGTATGGGAAAATTCAGTCTTCAAACAAATCAGCATTCAATGCATTACATATTACAAATTTTAGTAATAAATAAGTGAATAGTCTGCAGAAAAATTTCTAGAATATTCACTAATAAAGGTATTATCATATATTAACACCGTATAAAACTATGCCGTTAAAGTTATGTCATAAAGAGATATTTATTCTTAGAGCTCTGAACATGAGCGCTTTGTGCTTCATGATAAAATGAAGAAACCTGAATATGCATTTTGTATGCATTTCTTTCCATCATTTGAAATCAAAATCTGACATACGACATTACATTTATAACCACAAGATCATATACCAAATTCCACTTATTTGCATCACTGCATTTTTGAGCTCATGAGCAAGCAAACACCGAAAGACGGTCAGCTCCACAGTCGATTTAAAATTTGCTACTGATCTATTATATAGATTGTTAAGATGTGTATCAAATTTAATCGATCTATCTCCTTTCTTTATGCAGTTATCCTGTTCGCTTGTTCGGTCATACAGGTAGACAAAATTCCTCCAAATGGATTTCGATCCAAATTTCATAGATATT
>JAPMOR010113404.1:25284-43045 GCA_026543865.1 Argiope aurantia | reverse complement strand
TATATATATATCTTCTTCTCGTATACTAAGAAGATGATAAAAAGAATTCGAACTCAGGATTTTGATGAATCTTTACATGCCAGACCTCTCTGATACAGAAAACATACTTTTAGAATTATGACGATCTGTCTGTCTGTGAATACGATAACACAAAAGAAAAAAAGAAAAAAGAAAAAAAAAACGTTTGAGAAAGATGGCTGAAATTTGTTACATGAAATTAGTTCAAAATTTGTAGATTTCTATCTAATGTTGAACGAAATCCATTCACAGAAAATTTGTCTGGCTGTTCGAGTGCAAGAATATTCAATAACTACTAAGGATTGCAATATCGGAACAGAAGTTCAATACCGGTATTCGGTATTTTTTAGATCTTATTACCGGGAAACCGGTTTTAATACCGGTAGTAGAAGTTTCAGAAAAAGAAAGAAAACACAGGCGTTACTTTGCTTTATTTGCCAGTTTTATTAGAGAGTTGAAATATCACAAAAAGTAATTTGTAACTTATAAATTATAACAGTATATAAAGAATCACAAAAAAAATAAAGAAACTTCTTATTTATTTAAATCACAAAAAAAGTGTGAATATCACTATTCAGTCTGTGGTACTATTACAAATATTTGAAATGTGATCTTAAAAAACATAATGCATCAATTGTACTGTCATTAAGCCTGGGGCATAATTTTGCTAAAAAATTACTAGCTGTCGAAAATACTCTTTCGGCATCTACGCTAGTTGGTGATACTGTTAGCAATGCGCGATATACTTTTTCCAAGTATTTATCTCTAAATCTCTCATCTTCAAATAGATCGATTTCTCGTAGAATGGTTTTGGATATAGTTGATTTCTGTATTCTATTTTGGTTTGTTGAATTTTTATTTCTTGCTAATTCTAATTTTTGTTCAAGAGACAATTCCTTTTCACTATCGACATTAGTGTTACCATAATCTTCGATAACTGTACCGAATTCTTCTGAATGTGGATAGGTTTGTGGGTAAAAAAATTTAAGAAAATTTACTATAAATTTGATCAGATTTGAATTGATTAATCTCTTTTCTTCTTCTTCATTCTCATTTTTAAAATCATTATAATTATATAAATATAATAAGACATTTTTTAATTTCAGCATGCCTTTCTTCTGTGCGATTTTTCAATGCAATATATAATTCTTCAGATAGTGATGAGTGCTGTTCTTTCAGTGACGGCAACATGAAATTCATTGTTGCTTTAGCTGTTAATAAATTAGAATCTCTCCGACATAATGCCTCAACAGCCAGTTTTATTGAAAGTAGACTTGATACAGTTCTGAATATTAAGTCGAATTCACTATCTGAAAAATTAATTTGCAGGTTTAAGTCGATTATTGCTTTTTGGATTGGATTTCTCAGTTTCAAAGATCACTCCATCATTACGAGTAAACTGTTCCAACGTGTTTCAGAGTCTAATATTAATATATATTCTGTTTTATTTTCAGTTAGTAATATTTTTTTAACATGGCATTTTTTCAAACGGAATGTTTAAATATCATAACAATTTTTCGAACGTTATAAATTATAGGAAGCAATTCTTGATGGATTAATATTTCTTCCTCTTTAGCAATATTTTCTTCGACAATTACATTGTCAATACCACTCTCACTCTCACTCTCTTGAGAGTCAGAATCCGAAGCTTCTATATCCACAGTATTTGGATTCTTCTGTTCTTTATTTTTTGGTATAATTAATCTATTACTTTGACCGTTAGGGAGACAATCGTTATCATTTCGCCCGATAGGGAGAAATAAAAACCAAAACGCATACTATTTTGCTATGTTGGCGATCTCTGAACATATAGTGGAGACAATTTAAAAAATTTCTAGCAAATACCGAAAAAACGTATTTAAACTACCGTATTTAAACTTGTCAATACCGGTATTACAAAATTGTATAAATGGCTCAAAATACCGGTATACGGTATTGCAATCCTAATAAATACCAAAGGTATAAAGCTTGTATATAAAATTTGGTACACGAATTTACAACCCAAAATATACTTATAAAGTTGTGTAAAATCCAGCAAACGGTTGATTGCCTGTCGGTTTGTACTTTCAAAGTCATAAAAACGCAATAATTCATAAACGAAATGACTTAAGTCAATGAAATTCGGTATGTTACTTTGTGACTACACTTATAGTTTTGTGTCAAAGAAACATCAAAAACATATATTCTTTCGATAGATACTGTGAAAACGCTAGATGCAAGACAAATATCTATATTTCGTAACTATCCTTCACAAATGCCGTGCAAGGTAATTGCGGCCTTAACCAAGGGCCCCAATTCTATGTGAGAAGAAAGATCGGAGAGTATGCAAGAAAGATTCGGAGACATCAATCTCGCCTTTTTTTTTTTGAAGTTCTTGGCTTTTCTGTTATACATTTGAGTGATATGTTATCCATGGTTGTTAAGCATTTGCATTTTTATAACTATTGAAATTAAAAATGCGAAATCTTGCTAATGTGGTTTCATAAAATTCCCTCCGTTGTGAAAATGCAGCGAAATTCTCAACAAAAATTATAGAAAAAGGAAAAGTGTTCTACGAAAACCACTCCTAAAGATGAATTTTCTTTCATTGGCGTCAACGACACATAAATATATACCAAGAAAAGATTCGCAAATAAGAACTTTTTATCTTCTCGTATATGGAATGCACAGAGAGAAAATAATATAATTATCAAAAAATTCGAACTCGAGATTCTATCAAATCTTCAAGTTTTAGACTTCCCTCAGTTCGAAAAATACATTTTTGAAATAATATCTGTTCTATAACACGGCAATTGTCACACACTTTGAGCTTAACGAATGAATTTATTATTAGATATTTGCGCCAAATTTTCAGATTTCTATCAAATTTTGAACGAAATCTATTCAGAGAATGTCTGTTTGTCTGGTTGTTCAAACAACAATTGAACACAATACCTGTGAAACATAAAGAGCTATATAGATGAAATTTGTTACACGGATTTTGTATCCGCAATATATATCTACGTCAAATTTGCACAAAATTTGCCATGTGTTTGACCAGCTAGTGGTCTGTATTTTTGCATCCATGTATAAACGCGGTAATTAAAAAAAAACTTAATTATTTTGGTAAAAAAAATGATTTACAGTTTAAGTATTTAAAGTAATTTTGAGCTAATTTCGTCAAAGAGTTAATCCTCTGTCACGTAAATGCGATAACTGAGAAACGTATCACCCTAAATAAATGGAATTTGTTATACGATCTTCTAACTACAATTGTAAGTCAATGCCAAATTTTGATTTTAATTTATGGGAGAAATTGTTTTCAAAATAAGCATTTGGTTTTCTGATACTTGCGTATTAACCGTATCTCAGCTATTAATCATCAAATCTCATGGTAAATTAAGTATAAAGGCGAGATTCAAGTAAAAAAAAGATGGTTATATTATAACTATTGCTCACCAAAGGAGATAATGCACAAGTACCAGTTTTTCTTTATTATACTATAAAATACACAATGAAATGCTTAATACTTGAGGTCCGCAATTTTGTGCGGTGCCAGGGAAATAACACCTTAATTAGAGAATATGCCACAACATTTCGGGAAAATCACTCCCGCTGGAATTTGCTTCCCCCCGCCCCTCCTTCCCTATCGCTGTTTACAAAAAAGTCACAGCCATTTATAATGAATGCGATTGTTTTGAATAACCTTGTATGGTTTTTTTTATATTTATTTGTTTTTCATTGCGCTGTCACTACGCCTAATATAACTACCAAATTCGTTTGTTGGTGTGCATGTTTACGTAACCATAATCAAAAACATGTTTTAAAGATAAATCCAGAAATCAGAAGAAAAAATAACATTCAAACTGATGTTATCAAATATGCAACTTTTTTTAACTACACGATGGCATACAAATCTACTTTTTCTAGATAATAATTTCGAAATTTTCACTAGAAATCAAATTTACGGACTCCAATAGTGAAACCGCCAGTGTTGAAATCTAAATCATTATTCTAATTTCTCAAAACTGAACGTCATCTATTCAAAAAATCCGCAGTCATTTAGTTGTCAGACCAATAGAAGTTGAGGAGTGAAACGGGGATTGTCTTAGAACCCCTACAAGGTGTAATCTGGTTCTAGGCTGAGGGGAGTGATGCCATCCGGCTGTTATCCCCATCTAGTTATTATCGTTTAGGAAACAAAGTAAATAAGGCTTCTTAGAAACTGATGATACTGAATTCTGACACGTTGTATCTTATGTGTTAGATCTTATTCAATTATGTCTACCCTTTCTCGAGAGGTTATTCTTTATCTTCAAACTTATTAATATATTTCCGGTTTCGGAAATGAGTTTGGTTTGAGTTTGTTTCCATTTACTATCTGCCAAAAGGTTACAGTTAATTTATGATTGCCTAGTAAACATCAAAAGTTCGATAAATCATTGCTCGGTTTCTCTTGGGAATTTCAAAGAACAAACGAAAGGAATGTTTGCTCATCTTATCAAACTTTTGGGTTTCCGGTCAATATCCCTTTACAGGAACATAGTTTATTGCTTATCAACTCCCAAACTTTTGTTAGGAACCTGTTGATAATCAAAGAGAACCAATTCTGGAGATCAGTTTGTTGGACTATAAATAACAATATTTTATTTTAGAACCCTTTATTTTGGAATGAAGTCTCTTATTTTGGGTATCTCAAACTTGTGGTTCATTAGACTTGCAACAATCTGGATTTATTAGAATCGTATTCAATACGGATAATCGAATAGCTAGATAACAGAGTAATTAAAAATGTGGATTAATTAGAATCGCATTCTATCCAGACAATCAAATATCAAGATAATTGGGTAACAAGCAATGTGGATTAATTAGAATCATATTCGATACAAATAATTAAATATCTAAAAAATTGGGTGACTAAAAATGAGGATTAATTAGAATCATATTCGATCCAGATAATTAAGTAATTAGAATCTGAATAAATTAGAATCATCTTCGATCCACATAATCGAATATCTACATAATTGGGCAACTAGTAATCTGGATTATCTTAATTATAGTTAATCGAGTATCTAGATTATCTTATTATATTTTTTAGAAAAAAAGTTTATCATTATATTTAAAACAAATAAGTAATCCGTCGCTAGTCCTCAATCGCTAGTCAGATTTTATCAACTGTGAAACGAAACTTTCGCAGCGTTCCATCCTCAACAACAGTGATTTTACCAATTATATTCACTTATTAATTTCACCTCTTTTCAAAAATAACTAACCAATCAGAATAAATTCATGCACAATTTTCTTTTGTTGTGATACAATTTAACTCATTAAAATTGGTTGATAATCTAAATTAATAAATATTATTAATATAGCGGGTGAACAGTCGGTCGTCAAAGGGGGATAGTAATGTATTTATTTAGTGACTATAAGAATAAACTTTAGATTTTGCATATTACTGTGTTAAATTATCAGTGCTTGAAAATCGCAGGAAAGGCTTTTTACTCGTTTTTATTCCAGATGAATTTGCTTACAGATATTTTCCTCTCCTGCTCTCAAACTTTTTCGAATTATGGAAACTTTCAAGGCTTCTGTCATAAAAGAGTGATAATGTCTTACAAAATAATAAAAAGGTTAATTTTTTATTGAAAACTTTGAACAGCTTTGATTCACTTTTTTTTTAAAAAACTTCAGCTGTAAGCTCAAAATTCGAATTCGAGATACTGAAGTATCAGATCTCTGTGGATTCGAAAAACACATTTTTTAAATTCCCTCTGTCAATAAGCATATAATTAAAAAGAAAAAGAAAAGAAAAGAAACCCGCTTTGAGCCAGATTGATGAAATTTGGTATATGGTCTTTTATACTGAATTTGTATATTTCTATCGAATTTTGGACGAAATGTATTCAGAGGAAGTCTGTTTGCATAGCTGTTGAAATACAGTTAAACACAGTAACTACAATATGGAAGCTGCCAACGAAAAGGATTAAATAGATGAAATTTTGGGAACATATTTAACATCTAAACTAGATCTTTATAGAATTTGAAAGCGCATCTGTCGAAGGTTTAACCATCTATCGGTACGTACCTTTGTATGCATGTAAATATAATAATTCTTGCTCTTGTTCGAAAAAAGCTGGCGTGGAGTGATCGTGACTGACTCACCGGAGGGGATGAACAAAAAATGGAATGGAGTGGTTTGGATTGAATGATCAAAATGAATGGATGAACAAAAGAAAATGAAATGGAGTGACTTGGAGTGATTGTGAATGATCTGCCTGAGTGAATGAGCAAACAAAGGGAATTGAATGAAGCGGAATGGAGTGATCGAAAATCGTCAGTCTGAGTGGATGAGGGGGGGAAAAGGAATGGAATGTCCTGGATGGATCATAAATTATTACGTAAAATGAGTGGGCAAAATATGGCTGGAGTTTCATGGAGTGATCTTGAAAGACCAGATTAAACGGATAAATAAAAATGACAAATCTATTATAGTGGAGTGTTAGTGAATGATCGGTCTGAATAGATGAGCAAAAAGATGAAATGAAATGGAGTGGTTTGGAGTAATCGTGAATGATAAGGCTGAATAGATGAATAGAGAAAATAGAATGAAGTAATGTGGAGTGATCATGAACGATTGGCTTAATGATGCCAATTTATACGAATATTACTAATGCAGAAAGAAAACTATTTTTAAATATATTAGACAAATGTTAAATACATTTTTTTTAAAAATAAAAAAAGTAACTAAAGCTCTAAAGTGAGAACTAGTATAAAATCATGACGGAAAATTTAAAGACAAATGAAGTTAACGCTATTAGTTCCATTTGCATTAATTATTTACATCCATTTGCATTAATTATTAACATGGTCATCATAGCATTAGTTATTAACGCTATGAATTTCATTTACATGAGATTCCAAACTTTAAATGGCGTAAGCTGTTGTAATGAAACTATCATTAAATATAAATCTCTCTATTATTATATAAAAAAAGATTGTGTAAAACATTGCATTTTATTCGCGTTGTGATTGGCAGATAGCGAGTCATCTGACCAATGACATTTGAGGTTTGTTTTGCCAGTATTGTTCGAAATATTTAATGAAAATTATTATTACGTAGTGGTTAATGCCTTTGTAGGTGAAATAGTGACAAATTGGAAAAGTAAAGTTGTAATTAATGCCAACTTAACGACAGATGAGTTTAAAACTATATTATTTGTGAATTCTATTTTTAGACACGCTGTTTGTAGCGAAACTCATGAATAGCTTTCCTGTTTGTTTATCTTTTTCTAGGAACGGATATTTTTTATGCCTCGGCTAGCAGTCGTCTGAATACCTAAGCAATACACGTGTTAAACCTGCATTGTTTTTTTTTTATAATAATAAGTCCAGCGACATCAGATGAAGGGAAAAAAATGAAGAAATATCGTGTGTGAAGCTATCAGTTTGAAAAATAAAGCTGATGAATATCTGCTACTTTGACGTCAAAAAGTCAAAAACTGAATCAATATTTAGATATTGGCGATATGAACAAAGAATGCTCTAATTGCCAGTCTTTGAGTTTTCAATTGGAAGTATGTCGCTTGTGAAATGCATGTTGTCATCATAGAAAAATAAAACTTCCAGCATTGAACGAATCGCTAGTGAAGTTTAAAAACTTGGTAAATAGAAATTTCAACATCATTTAAAGTATCGGGCAACATCGAGGTTGGCAAGGGAGGTTGCTGTATAGTTAACGAGTCCATTTGAAAAGTATTCAGAATGAAGATAGGTTTTGCACAAATTCTGAAAGAAACTAAAAGACCACATTTAAGTTTCATTTGGAGTCATTGAGTTCTCAGAACTGAATCCATTAGGGTCAATTATTTTTCACCAATTGTTTTAAGTGAGATTCTTATGTAAAAACTTACAATACAGTCTGAAGGAGAATTCTTCCGTTTTTCCTAGACGAAACCGTTGACAACTTTTGCTATATTTTTATATTATCCTGTTCATATACAGGCGATAATATGGACCGACAAATGGTTAAATCGTTGACGAACTGATATAAATTTAATTCAAATTCGCAAATTTAATGATGAAACTATGAATCTAATTTCATCTGTATAGCTCGGTACACTTTATTTCTCGTGTTCATTTGAAAACATACAAAATGAAGATAAATCTGCTAAAACTTTGACAGAAATCTACCAACTCAATGTGAAGTATTGAATTCTCAGACAGAAGTGATTCCAATAATCGGATCGATTTGGGTCAGTTATTTTTTATCAAATGTTCTAAGAAAGATTCTTATATATAAACATATAAAACACCTTAGCACCTCTTCCGTGTTTTTTTTTTTCCCCTGAACAAAATAGTTGACAATTTTTGCTATCTGTCCAGTCGGAAATTATCAAAGGAGATCTTAAGGATGAACCTATTTTAAGTGATGGAAACAAATAAGAAAACCGAACTTCTTTCTCCCCTCCCTTCTCAGCCATCCCCACTTAGCGTTTCAACCCTTGATTGACGGGAGGCACGAGCCCAAATCCACGAAATCATCCAATCACGATGCTTCTCACGATCTTCACAACTTTCGCCATCTCTCTGTTCCACAGTCAAAATCATTCCGAGCGCGGGCTCAGAGAGGAGCAGCGGTGCGTGCGACGGCGTCTCTTTCGAATGTTTACATTGCTTTTCCGTCCCGTCGCATTCGCTCATCACCACGTGTTTTTTAGAAGAGGAAAAATAAGCAGACGATATTTTTCGGTTTGAGATTTGGAATCTGAAAAAAAAATATTACGATTGAGGAATTTTTATCGAAATTTTCTGCAGCAGTGGATATCGTTTGGTGGTCGCGTGAGTATAGATATGCTTCTTCGAAATGTGCCAGTGGGGGGAGTATTTTCCCCTTTCCAGTGTTGATTATGAATCGTCTGCTGAAGTGTAGTTTTCTCTCCTTACTCGTGGTAAGTGTTTTTCGATTTGTTGATTTTCTGAGATATATAAATCCAAAGTAATAGCAATATAATTAAGGAATTTTGGCATGTATTATCTTTAAAAATATCAATTACATTCTTCTGTATTTATTTCAGGGGAGTACTTTTATTCGCATACAATAAAACTCCCACTGTCAGAATTAATTGGTAAAAATTTAATTGGATAAAAATTTTATTTTTTAAACCAAATCAAAATTTGCTTATTAATTAAATCGCTACATAAAATGATATTTATATTTTGTATATTTTTCTATTATAATAAAGTATCAACTTTTGAATGTATCAATCAAATTCATTTGTTTCACTCTCTTTGTTTGATAAGAATAATTTGCGTATTTTTTCCTTCTCCCTCAAAGTCATCCGAAAAACAGGAAATCGAATAATTGGGGAGCCGAATAATTTAAGTATGGATAATTGAGGGCCCGAATAACTAGAGTTCGTATAAATGGGAAGCAAATAACTGCAGTTCGGAGAACAGGATAACTCCAGCTATAAGGAAAACCTTATAACTGGAGTTCGGATAATTAGAAATTTTACTGAACTCATTTCTCCTAGCGAATCAGTAGACGTAATGCAAGCGCATATTCGAGCTAGGCAATAAAAAGATAAATGAGAAGAGATCCCTAATTGGTCATTACGGATCTGAGAATTTATCACATTTTATGTGTCCCTGAAAGTTTCCGGATCTTTTGCCTAGTGATTTCTTCCTTGAGAATCAGTTTAAACATTTTACCACCACATTTGTGCGGTATTTTTTAAATAAATTCCACACTTTTAGCTCTCAAGGAAAGAGGAATATGCATGTACAATTTAAGGATCCTATTTTTCTTGGTGAAATATTTGTTCAAGTAAAACGAAATTCTGTTTGATACGACGTATCATTATTGCAGTTCCATGCATAATTCTGAAAAATTCCTTTTATCATGTCATTATTATTTATTTGTTATTATATAAATTATTTTATGATGGAAAATGGGGAAAATATTATTACTTTGAACTAAAAATTGGTTTTATAGCTAATACATTAAATTTAAAAACCAAGACTGACAAGAACTGGCTTTAAAGAAAATAATTACAGAATATAGCTATATTTTCGTAGGATGTACTGCTTTTCAATTTTTGTTCAATTTTATAAGCATCACAATTTCAATTTTTTCAAAATTCAAATTTTCAAATGCTGCCATTCAAGAGATTTTATTAATCCTAACCCTCATTCATAATAATTTATTAATTACTACTCTAAAGGCTTGGGATAAAAGACAAATTGAGTTCTTTCCATGGCGCATAATAATGCAACAACTAGCGGGAGTGGTCTCCCAAAAACTTTCCCGTATAATCTCTAAATCCCGTACAATCCGTGAACGCTTTTCATGGATTGGTGTTCATCAGTGAGATAATACGAAACTTTGACATGAATTTAACAATTTCACTGAATCTATCCTGTGATACTTGGAAAGTTTTTCAGAGATTATTCCCTATAGGTTAACAGTATCCAATGAGAGATCAAATTTGTGTTTGATACGTTTTTCCCACCGATTGAAAAAAAAATTAACACAAAACTACATTTGCAGTCTTAAATTTAAGTACTAAATTTCATATATTATAGTCATTCCATTTTTGAATTATCGCATTTACAAGTCTCTGAAAATACAGATTGACAGACGATCAATCCCTTATTGGATTTCCCTTATTGGCTCAAACTTTGATAGATTTCTACACTATCGGTATTAAATTTGTGTAACGTATTTTAGCTATCCAACTCTCTTCTTTTTTATATTAATCGTGTTATATTCGAAGAGCCGGACAGACGGACTTCCTCTGAACACGGATTTTGCTCAAATTTTGATAAAAATCTATAAATTTGGTGTAAAGATCGTATACCGAATTTCATTCATCTAGCTCAAACCGTTTTTGAGTTACCTTTGTTACAGACATAAGGACATTATCTAAAAATGTGTTTTTTGAACTCATAGAGATCTAAAACTTAAAGATTCATTAAAATCTCGAGTTGGACTTTTTTTTTTTTTTGCAATACTTTCTCAGTACTGAGAAATTAAAAAGGCAGATGATATACCAAGTAGATTTATTAAAAATTTTAAAATGTTAAAATATGAAACAACATTAGATCAAACAACTTAAGAAATCGCAGTAATTTTGAGAATTAATAATACATTCGCATGACTTCTCAAATATCATTTCCTCCTTTTCATCTGAGAAATTTTCAAATTTGATTCAATGAATTCAAGATTCTATTCTTGAACTTTTGTCTTTAGGTTGAAAGGTATTTTACCGTCCTATATAGTGAATATTAGGAGCTCCTCTCTTTTAAATAAAAATATTGAATTTAGCTTCACGTTTCAATATATTTTTAACTAAATTAAAATGACTTTTTCATCGTGATTTTTTTTTAAAAAATTATTTTTGGATAATTTTTGTTTATTTTGTAAAATGCACACTTTTTATTTTTTATTATTCATAGCATCAATATTTACAAAAACTAAATATTATTTAATTGGAACTTCGTTATTTATAAGTCTCCAATCAGAAAGTAAATCTTGAGTAACGGTAAAGTGAGCAATTTTAATTGACAAAGTGTTAATATTATGCTAATATTCGATAATAGAATACTTATCATAGAATTTGTAAAAGATATAAGTTCTGTGAATACAAATTCCAAGCAGAGCAATGTCGGATTATTAAATAAGCAAATCGGACTATTGCTAGAGGCCTCACAATTTTAAGGACCTTGAGCCCTCGAGGCCTTCTTACTGTTATCTGTTTTCGGAGTTATTTAATTTTGTGCTTTCATTTCGTTATCAAGCCATGCAATAGAACTAATTCAAATTAAAATCAATTGTTGTCTATTTTAATTTCCACGACATTATTGTAATAATATTCTAATTAATTCCATTTGCAAGTTTATTATTAAGTTATTTTATAATTCTAAAGAAATGTGACGTTTTATAAATTTAAAAACTTTTCAGTCCTCTTTTTAATGATTATTCGCATTGTGTTCAGAAAAGTTTTCATCTCTCCCTCTTTTTTTTTTTTTTTTGAAATTTCAATTGAATATTTTTTTTGTGCGTTACTAAACTAAAACCAACTTTCTTAGAAAGAAGTTTGCAAATAAGTGTCTTGCTATTCCAATTTGTCAAAATTTACTACTTAAACGTATGTGAAGATCAAATTAAAATCGATAAAAAAATAATTGATTTCAAAAGTTTCTTAGGAAAAAAGAGCCCCGAGATTAGCTATGAATAAGGGCTCTTAAGAAGCTTGATTCAGCCTTGACGAAGGGAGGAAGAGTTTGATTAAAGAATTCAAATTTAGAAAGTGATTGATTCTCCGGATTCCAGAATTGTTTTAATTGATCTCTCTGATATACAGAATGAACAGAGCAAAAATTAGTCCATTAAACTAACATGATTTATACTTCTGTCACAATTTGACGCTTAAAAATATTTCTTTAAGGAAATTTTCAATATTAAAGTTGGTGACTGCTTTGAAAAATCGTTTTTCTTATTTATGATTTTTTTTTTATTTAAAATTGTTTACATTGAACAGTTTTTGATTTGAGTTTTGTTTCTAAACCCATCTTTTTATAAGTTACTCTGATTTTTATATTTGCATTTACATATATTTTAATACCAATTTACATCTTTAAAAAGGCCATTTTCCCAAATTTTAATTTTTGGTAGAATTTTCTTACGAAAAACTTCATAAATTAAAATCTAATGCATATTTTTTGTTCAAATTTGGTATAATAATTTCTTTGTATGTTCTGCAATTCCTGAACTAGAGAATAAACAATCTATTCATTTAAGAAATATTTTATAGTTATTTTTATATTTCCCAATGTGAAGAAAATTTAAAACTTTGTTATTTGTCAATAGAATCCCAACATTTAAAGAATGGATAGAAACACAGCTTATTTTTTAACGCAGGAATTGGGTAATATATATCTTGAGCTATTTCGAAAATTTTAAGCAAATCATTAGATAAACCTCTGAAACTAAAAATTTTTTATACATATTTTTTAGTAATAAAGGCTCTATTTCCAATTTAAAAAGACTTTTGTTAATCAACTGGCTTATTTTCGTAATGGCTTGGTTTCATAGATGTTTTTTAAGATCTTTTTTATGCAAATATTATAAATATAACTATTTTAGAGTGTTTTTTAAAATTCAAATACCTTAACTTATTTACATACCTTAAATTATTCATAAAAGATTTTATTATAAACAAGCACAACTGAGATACTCAAGGAATCAGTTACGCGCCAGAGTCGGCTAATCACCAATAAAAGAATCAATGCAATCGCTTATATTACTATTTTTCAAAATCACACTTTCCATTCCTTTTTACACATTTACAACGCCTTGCACATCTCTGACGACTGATAAAAAGAATTTGGCACACTTACTCAAAGTTGGCAATCATGAGTCAGTTCATATTCACGATTCTATTCTCACGATCTTGAGTTTCCTCCGTGTTGAAAGTGTGTTTCATTTAACAATTGATTCATGGATGTGATGCAGTGAAAACAACGATACATACTTCTTCGAACGTGAAGGAATAATCCGAACGCTTCGTAGAATAAGGGGAAAACGATATCGTTTGCTTAATTAACAAACTATATTGAATTTATATCGTTTGTTTGATAACGAAATGATTACAGAATGAATATAACCTGGTTTATATTCAAAAATATCATCAAACGTATTTACGAATCAGGTTTTTGTCTGTTTTAGTGCAAAGGTTGAAAGTGAGATTGTTTTATTTAAGACTTGAGATAGGCTTAAGGTATCGAATTACTTTCAGAGTTTTCTTTTTTTCTTTCGAATAACGATATTTAAAAAGATACTTTTCTATTTTCTAATGACATTTATGACAAAGCTTAATTCATTGCACAGAAATATTTAATAATTTTATTATTATTTTAAATATTTGAGAGAAAATAGAATTTATTTCTTCGAACTTAAAATTTTTTCGAACACTTTCAATCAAAAATAAATTATTGGAATGGTATATCCTTCTGCATATATAATTATTGGTACATTTGTACAAACAATGCTAGGGACTGAAGGAAAAGTTTAGGAATGACTCAAAATTCCTGCAAATTACTAGAGATTTAATGTAGAATTATATATTTTTTTAATTGCCCTTTTCTCAGAGTTTAAAAGGTGTATAACTTTACAATGATTCATTACTTCATTTATATTTTGGTGTATTTCCCAGAACATTGTTTAAAACTAAATATATACTAAATTTCATACTGATATTAATATTTTTGGAGAAGCCTCATTTCGAGAAAAATTTATTGTTTATTCTTTTAAATTTCAAAAAAAAAAAATTATTCCTTTGGATTTTACGAAATTTTTAGGTTATTGCTTCCCTTTTTCTAGCGTAATTTATTATTTTTTGATTGTGGAATTTTTATTGCTTTAATGAGTATTTATTATAATCAGCTAATCAGTAAGCACTGGATGTTATCAATATTTCTTCTATGACCAGATTTGAAAATGCATATTAACTAACCTAGAGATACTTTTACAAATATTTTTCATAAATATGATTTAAATATTTTCCTTCTGTTTATTGTCAGAAATTACAGCATCAATGGAAAATCAATATACGTCAGTAATTCAGGATAATCTAAATTTTCAAAAAAAACTTCAATTAATTCTCAAATATAATACAAACAAATAAAGATTCATACGAACATAAAGGATGAAAAAGAAATAGGAATTTGGAATTTCTTTTGTCCTGAAACCAGAATTTATTGTTAAAAGTTCGGAATTTAAACATCAGATGGCTCTGAAGTAAGTGAAAGTTCTTTTTACACAGATTAAGATATTTAAAAGAATTGTGCCTTGCAAATCTTTAGTGTACTCAGTTTCTCATCATTATAAACATTTCTGATGTACAAAAAGCCTGCGAGAGAAAAATCATGAAAATGGATTTTATTGGTAGCATAATTTGCAATTTAAGCCGCCTGATACGGCTAAAATGGTACTGAAGTACCGAGTTTCACGTTGATCAGTGTATCCAATGGAGTAAAAAATATCCAGTACCGTTCTTATTTTTAGCATAATTTGCAATTTTAAGCAGCCAGATCGTGCTGAAAAACCGAGTTTCGCGTTGACCAATGTAACAAATGGAGTAAAGCCTTATAAATCTCCAGTGTCATCTTTATTGTTAGCATAATTTGCAATTTAAGCCACCAGATGGTACTGAAGATCCGATTGTCACTTGGCCAGTGACAATCGGATCTTCAGTCACTTGGCCAGTGACAATCGGATCCATTGGAGAAACGCCTTATAACTGTCCAGTATCGTACTGTTTTTAGTTTCACATCATTTCGCACCATTTCAGATTGTTTAGTAGCATACAAGCTGCAGAATTGTCACTTAATAAAGGAAAAAGTTTATTTTCTGGCTCGCCATTTGTGTTCTTGAATGATTGGATGACACTTTAAATGTCTACCAATCTTCTAGCAGTATTTACTTTATCTGACTTTTGTGGGGTTGCAATTCCTGAGATTCCTGATGATTTAAATTATAAAATGATTTTCTAACAAGAATTTCCGGTATCATGCCCAACTTTCCTGGGTGAACAAAATCTTTCTCTCTTATTTGAGAATAGTTGATTTTTAAATTTTCACCTGTTGAAATAATCTATATGTGATAAGATTCGATATTTGAAAGAAAATTCCGTGGCTCTTTTTTATCCAAATATTTAAGCGATATTTTCATAGCTTTTTCTTTATATAAACACTTAAGTTCTCATGATGTAATATCTCATAGTTTATCTCCCGGGCCCGATTAGGCCCTATAGGAACTTTAAGACGATGCAAATCTTGAGGCACCCTTTTTCCTCTCTTACTTTCAAAACCAAATAGTTTTTTTTTATTATTAATAATAATTTAATCCCTACATAAGCAGATCTAATTTTTAAAAAGTTGCCAAAGATTTTAGAAGAGTTGTTTCAGTATATATCATATAGAAAAATGGAAAATTAAATTTTAAAAGCAACTTTTTACAAAATAGTAAAAAAAAAAAAAGATATATAAAACTTTTTAAATATTCTAAATAATATTTAGCTAAAAGACGGACCTTTTTTACTTTCTCGTATGCGTAGTTTAAAGAAAGTACAGTAATCGTCAAAAAATTCGAATTCGATATTTTGATAAGTCTCCATGTTTTAGACCTTTCCGAGTTCGAAAAATGTCCGTCTGTCTGACAAAGATAATTCAAAAATGTCTTGAGCTAGACGGATGAAATTTGGTATACGGTCTATAAACCAAATTTGCAGGTTTCTATCAAATTTTGAGTAAAATCTGTTCAGAAGAAATTTGTCTGTCTGTCTGTTCGAATTTAAGTTAACACGATTACAACAAAACGAAGAAAGTTGCGTGGATAAAATTCGGTTCACAGATTTAAAATCTATAATGAAGATACCTATAAAACCTTGAGCCGAATATAGCAATCTTTGACCGTTTGTTCGTACGTACTTTCAGAATCATGTAAAAGCGATAACTCAAAAGTACAATGACTTAATTACATCGAATTTCTTATGAGATTTTGTAAAGGAAAGTGTAAATTTTTTTTATTTCAATCAGGTGGGAAAAAGAGCATGTAAAGCACAAATTCGATTTTCGGATACAGGAATTAATCATAAAAAAAAACTTTCCAAGGATATCACGATGGATTTATTAAAAATTCTCAATTCCAGTCAAAAGTTAACATTTTGTAGCTGCTGTATGCCAATTCTATACAAGATGTCCTCTGGGATAACACATTTATTAGAGAGTATGCGAGAAATTTTGGGGTGACCACTCCTGCTAATTTAAATTGTATACAAAACTTTTTTTTCTTTTATAATTATAAAGCAACTTAATATAAAAAGTTACAAAAATAATTAATTAGGAATTATAGTTAAAATAACATCCCAAAAATTAAAACAATCTCGAGTACTCGCAATGATATTATAAAATTAAATTATTATGAAAATATTCAAACAATCGATATTACGGTCCTTTTTTCCAAAAATTACAAAATCTCTAGACATTTATCTGCTTTGTGATATATAATAATCCGGTTTTGTTTCTTACAAAACATTAGTTAGAACTGACAATGGCAATACTCCATCTTCGAAACCTTTCTGAATGAATCATTTACGTGTAACTGGCAAAGTGCACCATCTACAAAGTTCAGAAATAGCACCAATGTACCATCTTCCCCGAATGGATGCCGGGAAATGAAATTTCGTTTACGAATCTGAGAAAAGTAAATTAAGGAACCGTTAGTCATTCGTGATAAAGGTCAGCAGGAATTCGCGAGGTCCCTCTCAGCTGTTATCGCAGAATGGATTCCTCCGACCCTCCGCAAATAGTGGCTAATCCAGTGAGAGGGGGGAAACGAGTCACCTAATAGCTTTGAAAGCTAAGGGATTGGAATTGCAAATAAGACGAGACAGACCCCGTTTGTCAAACTGCATCGATTGGCCATCCCAGTCTGGCAGCTGTATCATGATTATGAGCGTGCTTGATCATGTGTTATGGTCATTTCGGGGTCTCTCTTGTCCATTTTCTCACCCCAAATGATCTCTTTATATTAAAACATTTTGGTCATGTAGATTGCGTGGTATGATTTGATCTGCATTTAATATTTTGTTTGACGGATTTTCATCCTCGTTCTTGATCATGTATTCTGATCATTTCGGGACCTATTTTGTCCCTTCTTCTCACCCCAAATGATCTCTTTATATTAAAACATATTTTGGTC
>JAPMOR010113403.1:0-11008 GCA_026543865.1 Argiope aurantia | reverse complement strand
AGAAACTTAAAGTATTTTTCTTTCCTTTTGTTGTCATATTACTGCAGCTCCATCCTTTTTTTGCATTCCATACACTGGTTTTAATTTTAGAATTTTTAAAAAACTAAGCTTCTTTGGATTTGCATTCCTTTTTCCAATTTATTATTTTAAAGTTCCCGATGCAGAAAAGCAGAATATATTTTGAAAAACATGAAACTCACTCTCATTTTAAAATATATTCAACTTTTTTTTCAATACTTTATACTTAACTGTATATTTTCATCAATAATTCATGTCTTCACTTGTCATAAATATATTTTCTCATCTCTAAAATACGATGGTTTCAAAACTAATTCATTCTAAAGTTTGGCATCTTTCTTCCTGTAATGTTATTTCCAAAATCTGCCAATATGGATGCAGAAGGAGGAATATTATCCAAAAAATATCTTTATCGACGGATTAAGTTTTGGAAATGGAATATGTAAACATGCCAACGCATGGAATTCAAAAACATCTTGAATATACGTTTTTCAAACAAATAAATCATTTCTTAAGTATTTAATTTAATCCATTGAATGTGCAATCTGAATCTCATTTCGTATTGCATTAGAAAGGATGAGAATACGGAAACGAAATGCAATATCCTCTTGAATTTCCTTTTTTTAAATATTAATTTGATATATTATGTATTGGAAAAAAGCATCTGAGTGGAAGAGATAAATTGATAATTCAAATAAAGATGTATTAAATTATTAACAAATCTGGATATTTTAAGCAATATAAAAGATTTAAAAAATTTAAAATAGTATTTATCTTTATGATTGCATTTCGCTTTAAACTTTTAAAAGAGTTTTCATTTTATTAAAACTAATTAATTTAAAAGGTAATTAAATATCTAATGTTATTCAGAATACCAAATAGGAAATTATGCTAAAAACACCAGGTATGAAGTTTTAAATAAATTAGTTATCCAGGCTTACAGCAAAGATAACTGAAATATGATTAATTCAGAATTTATTATTCATTATGGCTGGACAGCTATAAAATTAAGGAAAACATTTAAAAGTATAATATTTGATTTTCATCAACATTATCAAATTTTTTATACATTTCTGCCATAATTTTTTAAACTTGCTTCTCTGTAAATTTTCCTATTCAGTTTTTTTAATTTTCGTATACTGGCAGAAAATGTTAGTTCTGTTACACGTTTAAATGAAACACAACAAAATTATTTTAATAGTTAGGTTTTTATTTATGATTGTTTTATATTAACTAATTTATTTATTTTGAAACATAAAACTATTTGTCTTTTCGATCGCTAATTCAATCACTAATCATGATCAAAACAGTGCTTCGGATCTTTATAATAAGACCACAATCTAAATCTAAATTTCATAATCTTTCAATGTTTAAACTGACAATAAAATACGAAAATTGAATTCCATCTTGACTTTCTTTTATTTTAATGCAATCCTTTAAACTCGTTGTACCCCTCAGGGGCTCACCTACTAAAGGTGAGTACGGGTGTCCCAATCCCGAGGTTCCCAGGGATCTTTACTCCCTTTATGTTTACTCTCCACTGCGCCTTCTGCTGTCTCCTTTTTTCTTCTTTCCCTCGAGGGTAGGCGAGGGAGCTCTCCATGAGAAGCTGTCGCCGCTCTGTTTGCTTCCTGCTTCTCATGGACAGCAAATACCCCCACGTGTTTGCCGTGCGTGGTGACCCATTAGACGGGTGGTACACTGTGGTCTCCGGTGTATCAATCGGCTGGTCGCTAGCCACCTGAGTGGTTGGTTTGCTAGGGATCAAGCGAAGGGGTTACTCCTTGGGCTTGGCGTTAAGGGTGGTCACTGTCCCCGGGGGTAACTCCCAGCGTATAGGTACCGGCCAGCACTAAGGTAAGCGCCGAGGCTGGGAATAGTCAGAGCCGGTGGCTGCCTTCCCTTGTTGGGCTCCGTGGTGGGCGGTGCCGTCGGACCTGAATTTTCATCTATATCGCATGGGCTCCTCTCGAAAATCTCCCTTCAGTGGGCAACAAAAAGAAACAAAACAAAAGTTTCACTGCAACAAAGACAAATACTTCGACCACTTTTTTGTCATTAAAAGAATATCGGAAGACAAAGAAACATTTCATTCTGTTTCACCGTTTTTGGTTGAAAAAGCCATCAATAGCACACTTGGTGAAGTCGCATCAGTTCGGAAACTCCGCTCTGGAGACTTGCTCGTTGAAGTTTCATCTAAACAGCAAGCTAATAAAATCATAAAACTGAAAGCTTTAGCCACAATACCAATCACTGTAAGTGCCCATAACTCCCTGAATAACTCAAAACGTGTAATAACATGTGGAGAGTTATTCAATTCAACGATTGAAGAAATTATGAAAGATTTTCAGCCTGAAGGAGTTATACATGTACGTCGTATTTCAATACGACGAGATGGGCAGCTCCTCCCCACAAAACACCTTGTTCTTACTTTTAAAAACCCGTCTTTGCCGGACTCTGTTAAAGTGGGATACATGAAATTGGCGGTCCGACCTTTCATTCCGAATCCTTTGCGTTGTTTCCAGTGCCAACGTTTTGGGCACTCTAAAATGGCCTGCCGTGGGACACTCACTTGCGCCCGATGTGCAGAGAAGGGACACGACAGCCAGCAGTGTAGCGCACAGGAAAAGTGTGTTAACTGCGATGGCGCCCACACCTCCTTTTCGCGATCATGTCCACGTTGGCAAATGGAAAAAGAAATAATAACGCTCAAAACGAAAGAGCAAATTTCGTACCCTGAAGCGAGACGGAAAATTGTCTCTAGAACACCGTCACCTGGGAAAAGTTATGCCTCAGTTGTTCAGAACACATTTTGCAAAAACTGTACATGTACAAACTGTGCTAAATTTACTTCTCAAACAACTCACAGTGAAAAGTCATGCGACTCCGACACCGAACCCTCAATAAACAATCCAACTGAAACACATATATCCCGAAAGGCCAAATTAAAATCAAAATTGCAGAGATCACTCCAGTTAAAGCTTTCTAAACGTGGTCTGTCACCAAAACAACTGACATCGACACTTAAAAAATCTAATGTTAAGAGTTCTGTAGCTCTGGGACTGGCAAAAAAGGGCTTAGTCCAAAAGGATTTACCAAGCATCTTTGGTGGCTTACCTAGAAGTCCCGATCTCATCGCCCTACATCCATCTGATGAGGATGATAATGACTTTGCAATGACTTGCGAAGTCACTCCTACTCAGGCCACTGACCCTAATTTTTCAAAAATTAAAAAACTTTCTTGATGGGTACCTTCCTTTCATGGAATTGTCGCGGCATACGATCTAAACTTTATGATATCAAGTCCATTATTAACAAATTTCATCCAATCTGTTTCGGTGTTCAAGAAACTTTTTTGACGCCTAGCATTCCCATAAAATTGCGTGGTTTTAACTGCGTTCGAAAAGATGCAGACACTGGACATCATAGTTCGGGTGGCGTCTGTATCTTTACTTCGAATTTGCATCCAAGTACACCACTTATTTTACACACTTCACTGCAGGCTGTGGCTGTGCAAGTTCACACTCGAACATTGGTCACAGTCTGCTGTATATATTTACCACCTCATGATATCATACGTTTACAAGATCTTGACAATTTAGTGAATCAGCTTCCTAAGCCATTTATCATATTTGGCGATTTCAACGGGCATAGTACCTTGTGGGGTTCGGACAGTACGAACTCACGCGGGCGACAGATCGAACAGTTTATTTCTAATAACTGTCTCTGTCTGCTCAATAAAGATGAGGAAACATACTTCCACGAACCAACACGCACTTTCCATAGTCTGGACTTGGCCATTTGTTCTCCTGAGCTTCTTCCTTTCTTGAATTTTACAGTCGGGAATGATCTCTATAATAGTGATCATTATCCTATAATAATCTCCGAAGCTGATAGCGGTGGTGCGACCTTATGTCCTCCACGTTTCCTATTCCAGCGGGCAGATTGGACTTCTTTCTCGAAACGGGCAGATATCACAGAGACTATGGTGAAAACTCCGGACATTTCGGAAGCAGTGCAACATGTCGTTGACATTATAATGAACGCCGCAAATGTAACTATACCAAAATCTTCCACACGTCTAAGGAAATTTCGTAGACCGTGGTGGAATGAAGCTTGCCGTGACACTTATAAAAATCAGAAAAAGCTTTGGAACATATTTAGAAGGTATCCAACAACGGAAAATCTCGTTGCTTTTAAACGTGCCAAAGCTCTTGCTCGTCGCATACGCCGTCAAAGCCAGAGGGAATCCTGGATATCTTTTGTTTCTTCTCTAAAATATTATACTCCCAGTAAAACTTTGTGGAGGAAGGTAAAAGCTGCTAATGGGATTTACAACGAATCTTCCATTCCTGTTTTAAAAACTGGAAATGTGATGTATTCCAGCCCATTAGAGGTTGTCAATGCTCTCGGCCAAGCTTTCGCACAAGTGTCAACAACAGATTCTTATAGTCCTGATTTCCTGGTAATTAAGAATCGCGCGGAACGGTTGCCTTTGCGTTTTAATGCTAGAAGAAACCTCGCATATAATTGCGATTTCAAATTGTCGGAACTGGAAATGGCTTTGTGTCAAGCCAATGATACTAGCCCAGGGCCAGATGGAATCACCTATAACATGCTTCGCCATTTGAATACCACTTCCCTTTCTAATCTGTTAAAGTTATTCAACCGAATTTGGACTGAGCAGAAGTTCCCTTTACAATGGCGCGAAGCTATTGTGATTCCGATTCTAAAACCCGGTAAGGATTCCTTCAATCCTCTGCATTACAGGCCAATTGCTCTGACGAGCTGCCTTTGCAAGACCTTCGAGCGCATGGTCAATGCTCGTTTAATGTTCGAATTGGAAAAACAAGGATGCATCTCTCCGTTTCAGAGTGGTTTCCGTCGAGGTAGATCTACTTTCGATAACCTCGTATTGCTGGAAACCAAAATACGCAACGCATTTGTCAGAAGGAACCACCTTGTCTCCATATTCTTCGATATGGAGAAGGCATACGACCGTGCATGGCGCTTTGGCATACTTTCAACACTTTTTAACTTTGGTTTTAGGGGCAACTTGCCAATTTTTTTACAGAATTTTTTATCGCATCGTACTTTTAGAGTTCGTTTAGGAAACTTTTATTCTGATCATTTTATTCAAACTGAGGGAGTCCCACAGGGAAGTGTCCTCAGTGTCACACTTTTTATCCTTCATCTCAGCCAAATCCTTAATCATTTGCCTTCTTCTGTATCTTGTAGTTTGTATGTGGATGATCTGCAGATTTCTTATGAAGGTAGTAACATGAGTCTAATTGAGAGACAATTGCAACACGCCGTGAATAAAGTAGTGGCATGGTGCAAGGACAATGGATATGCTATCTCTCCTGGGAAGAGTTGCTGTTTACATTTTTGCAGGAAGAGAGGGATTCATCCAGATCCGAATATTTGCATTGAGAATGTTTATATTCCTGTTGTGAACGAGATACGATTTTTGGGAGTGATTTTCGATCATAAACTGACTTTCCTTCCTCATATTTTATACCTGAGGAAAAGGTGTGAGAAGTCCTTGAATATTTTGAAGGTACTATCCAGAACATCTTGGGGAGCTGATCGAACCTCCCTACTCCGTATTTACCAGGCAGTAATTCTCTCCCGATTGGACTACGGTTGTATGGTATACGGTTCAGCCCGTGCGTCTGTTTTGCGGCATTTGGATACCATTCACCATTCTGCTTTAAGGATCTGCTCTGGGGCATTTCGAACCTCCCCGGTAGAGAGCCTCTATGCTATTTGTTACCAACTACCTCTTTATCTAAGACGAAAGAAGTTATCCGCTGTTTATTATTTTCGAACCAAGTCTCTGTCAAATCATCCCATTTCCCAAACATTACCAGTTGGTCTTCGAAGACTCTATGATGCCCGCTCCTCTCACATTCTCCCATTCACTGAGAGGATCAAAGTAATTCTCCATGATTTAGATATTAATGATGTTTCCATAAAACCACATGATTTCTATTTCTTTCCACCCTGGGATACCCCTAAATTTTCCTTTCTGAATCCCTTCTCAGGATTCGACAAAAATTCAAATGCTCCAGTTGTTTTTCAACAGCTATTTAACTATCATCGCTGTCGGTATTCGTCATTCACACCAATATTCACTGACGGTTCCAAATCAATTGATCATGTTGGTTGTGGCATTGTACTCCCATCTGGTGTTATGAGCTATCGTATACATAAGTACTGTTCTGTATTCACTGCTGAGCTAGTAGCTATTTTTTATGCTCTCCAGGAAATTTCCTCTTTTGCTCGACGGAATTTTATTATTTATACCGATAGCATGAGTGCATTAGAAACCCTTTCTCACTATCACAATAAGATCCACCCGATTGCTAATAGCATTCTGTTTACTTTGAGTCGTTTGAAGATCGATGGTTTTAATGTCATTTTCAGCTGGGTGCCAAGTCATGTTGGTATCTCTGGGAATGAGATGGCGGATTCTTTAGCTAAATCTGCATCCTCTTTCCTAAACCAAGAACTCCCATACTGTGATGTCAAGAGACTATTGGCGTGTCGTCTTTTGTTTACTTGGCAAGAAACGTGGGATTTATTGACCCACAATAAATTGCATTCTGTCATGCCGTCCATTGCTATGTGGCCGACTCTTCCTATCCGTGAGGCAGATGTCAAGCTAACACGCCTCCGTATAGGACATACGCGCTATACTCACAAACATCTGATCTTTGGCGAGAGGGCACCAATGTGTCAGACGTGTCATGTGGATTTAAGTACTAAGCATATTTTAATTGAATGCCCTGCTTACCATTCTCATCGTGTCAGCTTTTTCAATACATCATCTGTAACTCTAACCGACTTGGTGGGTGAGAAATACCACCCAAATATTTTTGCATTTTTAAAAGCTATTCATCTTTTTACTTCCATCTAGCTACTTTTCAACTTTTTCATGTTTGTTATTGCTTCATTATGAAGTTGTTTCATTTGCCTCACACTTTTTTTCTGTTTAAAATTTCTGTGTCACAGAAAGAGAATGGTTATGAAAGTTTTATTAGTTGATTGCTATATCGCTTATATTTTATACATTTTATCTCGGTTGGTATTAATTTATAATTGATTGATTGGGATCATATTAGTGTGCTCTTAAATTAAACCATATGACTGGCGCAGTATGGCCTCACATGGCTCTTGTGCCATTAAACCCTATATACCTACCTACCTACCTTAAACTCGTTGTAATATTAATATCATGAAATTGTAGAAATATCTTTAGAACTTCCAATTCAAATAGTAGTTATTTAATTTTTATGAATTCCTTAAATTTATACGACTTTTATTGGAAAAATATCAGATTTATGTTTCGAAATTTACAATATTTGTAATTTGGTGTAAAAAAAATAGACTAAAAAAGATGTGCACTGATAATTACCGTGTTAAACTATTTAATTTTCAAACCAATTTAAACTCATTTCTGTGGGCAGATTGCCATAAATCTTAAATAGTTTCAATGATATGTTTGAGTAGTCATAATTGATTTTGTTTTTACTTCTTGATATATAAAATATACAAAATGAAAGCATTGTAATTGTTAAAAAATTTTACTCGAAGTATTGATCTGCTTTCATGTTTTAAACTTCTCTCAGTCCCAAAAACACTTTTTATAAAAATATCTTTACCTGTGAGCACAATAACTCAAAAATAATTTCAGTTAGCAGAATGAAATAAGATATGTGATATTTAAGCCAAACTTAAAGATTTCTGATAAATTTTGAAAGAAATCTATTGAAAGACAATTTGTTTATTTCTCTGTATGAATGCAAGTGAACTTGGTACTAGAAAACACAAAGAATAACATGATGTCTGTTAAAACTGTCTATTAATGTTAAAACTGTCTATTAAATTTTAAATGTAGATCTATATTATTTTTTAAAATCAAATCCGTTAAAGGGTTGTTCGTTTCGCAACCTTTAAAAATACATACATGTAAACATAATTCAAAAAACAACATGACATAGACTTGAGTATTTCTAAATGAAATGAAAAACTTATTAAATTAAATTTGATATATGATATTCATGCTAAAATTGTAGCTATATACAGAATGTCCAAATCTTACAGTAAGAGACGTCCAAACTGCAGGCTCAGTCTTTTTCATGCTCAGTAACATAAAAAGGAAAGAAAAATGATCGAAGAATAAAACTCTGAATATTTCGAGGATTTACTCAAGATTCACAGTTTTTATGGTGGACAATATACATGGGGGAGTATGAGAAAATGTATCTGGGAGATGATTACTGCTGATTTTACTTATATTTATGAAGTACGTGTTATCATTGCTGCAAAAAGACTTTTAATCTCTGTGGGCATATTTAAATATTTACAAATCAATTAGAAATATACTTCTTTAAATTTTAGGACAGAAATCTGAAAACTTTACATAAAAATTTAATTCCATCACACTGGCCTTTCTTTGCATTTCTTTTTATTTTCTTTAAAATTATTTATTATGATCTCGATTGAGAAGCAAAATATTTTTGTATATGCAATATTACACTAGTATATTCATTCCAGAATTTATGCCCCCTCAGGGGCTCACCTTCTTTAAGTGAGTACGGGTGTCCCAATCCCGAGGTACCCAGGGATCTTTACTCCCTTTAGGTTTACTCTCCTCTGTGCCTTCTGCTGTCACCTGTTTTTTCTTTCCCTCGAGGGTAAGCGAGGGAGCTCTCCATGAGAAGCTATCGCCGCTCTGTTTGCTTCCTGCTTCTCATGGACAGCAAATACCCCCACGTGTTTGCCGTGCGTGGCGACCCATTAGACGGGTGGTGCACTGTGGTCCCCGGTGTATCAATCGGCCGGTAGCTTTCAACCCAAGTTGTTAGTCTGCTAGGGATCAAGCAAAGGGGTCACTCCTTGGGCTTGGCGTTAAGGGTGGTCACTGTCCCCGGGGGTGACTCCGAGCGTATAGGTTCCGGCCAGCACCAAGGTAAGCGCCGAGGCTGGGAATGGCCAGAGCCGGTGGCTGCCTTCCCTTGTTGGGCTCCGTGGTGGGCGGTGCCGTCGGGCCTGAAACTTTGTCATATCGTATGGGGCCTCGCACCAAATCTCCCTTCAGTGGGCAAAAGCATCATGTTTCTATTCCAATTCCATCTCCGTCATTCTTTATTGTAAGTAGAGTATCATCTGAAAAAGAAACCTTTCATACGGTGTCACCTTTTCTTGTTGAAAAAGCTGTTACTGGACATTTGGGTGAAGTTAAAGACATAAGGAAAATTAGATCTGGGGATTTAATTATAGAAGTAGCTAATCGTAAGCAGGCGCAAAAAATTCTGAACAGTAAATCTTTTTCCACGATACCTGTTTCTGTTAGTACCCACCGAACCCTTAACTTCTCTAAAGGACTTATTTCTTGTGGGGAACTATATAATATTGATACTGACGAAATTTTGAAAGAATTACATAGTCAGGGTGTTACTGACGTCAAACGAATTAATGTTAAAAGAAATGGCAACATTTTAAAAACAAAGCATTTAATCTTAACTTTTGCTTTTCCAAAAATACCTGAATTCATTAAGGTCGGTTACATGCGTTTGGCTGTAAGACCTTACATTCCGAACCCTCTTAGGTGTTTCAATTGTCAGCGCATTGGACATTCCAAAGCTAATTGCCGCGGGAAACTTACATGTGCCCGCTGTGCTGAAGCTGGGCATGAAAGTACTGATTGCACTGGTTCAGAAAAATGTGTGAACTGTCAAGGTCAACATAGGTCTTTTTCACGTTCTTGTCCTAAGTGGCAGTTTGAAAAAGACGTACTTACCGTCAAAGTCAAAAATCAAATTTCTTACCCCGAGGCAAGGAAAATTGTACGAGCTCGTACACCTGTATCTGGTGTCAGCTTTGCAGATGTAACAAAGGCAATTAACCTTGCTCAAAGAAACGCATCAGATACACCTTCCGATGTTCATCCTTTTGTTTCTGACATTGAACCAGAAAAAGAACTGGATACTTCTGAAACTAGCTTGTCCTCCGAGACAAAACCTAAGAGGAAAAAGCTGCCTTCTAAATCGCAGAAGGCATTTTCTCTTAAACTTTCAAAACAAGGTCGTTCTGCAAAAGATGTTGCTTTTTCTCTGACTACTAAAAAATCTCTAGCCTTGGATATGGCAGAATCTGGTCTTGTACAGAAAGATTTGACCTCCTTGTTCGGTGGTGGACCAAAAAGTCCGGAGTTATTACAACTCCATCCTTCCGACGAGGAAGATTTTCAAATGAGTTGCGATACATCTGCGACTCCAACAATAGGCACTAACAAAAATTCCCATCAGACAGCTTAATGGTTAATTTTCTCTCTTGGAATTGTCATGGCATCAGATACAAGACTGCAGACATTAAGGCTTTATTGAATTCATTTCAACCTGTTTACTTCACTCTTCAGGAAACTCATCTGAAGACAAATATTCCATTTAAAATTCGTGGCTATCATTCTGTACGGAAAGATGTTGACACTGGGAGAACAAGTTCTGGTGGAGTTTGTATCTTGACCTCGAACCTGTATCCCAGTACAACGCTCCCTTTACACACTCCTCTGCAGGCTGTAGCTATTCAAGTTCATGTCAGAACTCTTGTTACAGTCTGCTCTATTTATTTACCCCCAAATGAGCCAAAGAATCAAAATGAACTTAATGCTTTGATGGATCAGCTCCCTACACCACTTCTTTTACTTGGTGACTTCAATGGACATAGTCCTCTATGGGGTTCAAATAATCTGAATTCCCGAGGACGACAAATAGAACAATTTATTTCCGAAAACTGTCTTTGTCTCCTCAATAATGATGAAAAAACTTATTTCCACGAACCTACTCGTAGTTTTCACAGTATCGACCTAGCTATTTGTTCTCCTTCACTTTTACCTTTTTTTGAATTTTAATGTCGGATGTGACCTCTATAATAGCGATCATTTTCCAGTCATTGTCTCCCATGTTAACAGTACCTGTAAGAC
>JAPMOR010113393.1:12077-38402 GCA_026543865.1 Argiope aurantia | reverse complement strand
CTGAGGTTTAAATTATTTAATATTTTAAAAATTCGTTCTGAAGTTCAACTTCCTTACTCTATCAGTTTTATCACTTTCATCTCCTAGATATCTCAGAGTACAAGAATTTTTTTTTCAGAGATTAGAAAAATTCCTATTTTGTCTTCTGAAAAATTGGCAATGATGACACTCAGTTATCACAGCATTTTGAAGAAGCTCCATACGTGTTCTTAAGAAACATCTTATTGGGAACAAAGAAGGACCCACAATTGATATACAAAAATAGATGCAAGATAGTGTTGTCCCACCTGTAAGGACTTACATGTTGTCCTAATTATTCCATTTAAAAATTATTAAAAAACATGCTTTATTATTATTAAAAAAATGCTTCAAAAATAAAAGAGAATGGGACAAATATAGATTTGCACCCTTTGAATGTGCATGTATCTGTGTGCTCGCGCATGTATTTCTAAAAGAGAGTGCAAACTCACAAAACCAAATAGTGACTGTTTTCAAAATAAGATAAACATGAATGTTTAATTTAGGAAATACAGAAAAAAAATTATTAGGTAAAGTGAGTGATTGAATATTGGAATTAAAAAACAAATATACATATTTTTCAATGTAGTAAAATTGTTTAAATACGGCATTATATCACTTAAAACGAAATTTATTTGATTAATTAATTTAACATTAGACACACTATGGTACTATAACATTTAAGCCAAACTTTATGCGGTTCATTAATTTAACTCTGCAAGCATTATGGTGTTATAACATTTAAGACAAAGTTTATTTGATACATTAATTTAACATTACAAACATTTTGTCAGGGTTCTAATTGATAACTCGAAATGGCCATTCAACGAAAAACTTAATGACCAGAATGAAAGATTATTTCAGCCCATTTTACGGACATTTATCAATATTTCTCTTCTGCCATAAAAAAGCGACACCGGACATAATCGCTTTACCCAACTTTTTAAAAGATGACAGCCGAAAGAAAGGGTCATAAGAATTTCCTGGTAGGCGGCATAGCAGCGTAGGAAAGTCCCAATCACTCACAGGAATCGCTGCTCATCGTGAAGACTGATGACTGGAGGCGGAAGGAGGACGAGGAAGGAAGGAAGGAAAGGTAGGAGAAGGAGGATTAGAATGGTATCTGCGGACGATTGAATACATCTGACAGAGATAGATGACGAATGTCACATTCCGAAGATTTTTCAAACCGCTCTGAAAAAGACCGAGAAATCTATATGATTTAAGTTCCATCGTTGCAGCGTTCTATGATATCGAATAGTGTACGAAAGAGAATATGAAATGTAATTAGACAAATATATATTCTGATTGACAGTAAAAATGCCAGATACTTCTGCAACTCATCGTTGTTATTATTATTAATTTTTCAATAATGATAGGATATGCTTAACAACTATTTATTATTATATTGGCGGATAGGTTCGAATGCTTTCATAACGAATTTTTGATGATTTCTATACTAATAATAGAGATGAATGCGAGTGTGTGTTGATGATCTATTGGTCAAACCCTTTAATCTACTGCTCCAAATTTGGCGCTTGTATATTTTGGGGGTAGAAAATGTGTACTTTGGAGATATTTATTTGAAACTGTAATTAGAATTTCAATTAAATAGAAATTAATCTGAAATGTGGGCGTTTTTGAAGAGATAATTTCGGAAAATCTTATCTCCAAAAATAAGTTTTACATCATTTAAAAAATTTAAAAGACCCTCTTTTTGATGATGCTAATTTAAAGGTTGTTTCAAATTTTACTAAATTTTCTCTTTAAAAAATAATTTTAATTTTAATTAATTAATTCATATTTTGATTTACAACTAGTGAAAAAAAGTGAAATTACGATAGGGCAAAATTTAGAAAATAGAACGAACATATATTTACTTTTTTAGAAGAGTTATAATGATAAGGAAATGTTTCCATTAGAAATGTTTATCTGCACTATGCATAGAATAAGTAAGGCAATTAAAGTTACATGGTGTTAATATTAGAAAATTTTGGGCGCAAAGTTATAAATGAAAAATTTATCTGAAAACCAATATCATTATTATTCTTCGTAAGTCTGCGAATAGCACGAGGTAATTAGTTAAGTGATACTATATTATGCAAGAATTCAAAATTATTATTATTTATTTGAAAATATTTTTAAATAAGAACACTATAAAACTTTCGAAAAAAAATGATATACGGATTTTACCACGTTGGACAAAGTGAGATTATTTTATTTTATTTCTAAAAACTTGGAAGCCGATAAATACAATATTTTTTTGATATATGAAATTTTGTCTCCAACTCACATATGGTATTTGTTCATAGTGTTAAAAAACTGTTCTTTCAGTGTTTTGCTAGCTGAAAACATTAAAGGATTCTTGATATTAAGTTAAAAGCAATAATATATCTGATAACTAATAAGTTTTTAAACTAGAAATACCACAGCGAATATTCAATTTAAGATATCTGATTTTAGAACTTTCAAATGTTCAAATAAACCGAAAGATTATTGAATTGGGTTATATAGTTTTAATATTTTCGAATTAGGTTATACATATGATAGAATTTTGATGAGATTATAGATTTAATAAACATTTAATCAGATAAATATACTAAAAGCTAAATGTATAATAAAAGCTGAACATAAATGATTATTTGACATTTCGTCTTTATAACTGATCAGTAGTATTTACTTACTCGGGCAGAAAGTTTCATGTGTTTTATAAAATGCATCAAACAAAAGTGCTTATTTATAAAATGTACAAACAAAGTGCTTAGTGTTAAAACTTTCAAAAGTAGCCATTAATTTAGTCCGTTTGCATTTTAATATATAAAAAGGCTTAATCTGCAATTTTTATAAACGAATGACAAACAAAAGCGATAAATTTAATGAAGGTCATGTAAAGCCAAGCCCCTTCATTATTTATATCCAATCTGCTTAATTAAATTATGCAAATGTCGAGTGTCGGCGCTGACGAACTTTCCCAATTTGGATTCTTCTGGAAAAATAAGTAAGGCAGAGACTGCCCTTTTCATTAGTAAATGTAAACGAAAATAATTGGTATGACTTCAAATTTAATTTTTTAACAACATTTAATTGACATTCACTTAGGACAACACATAACGAGCAAGAACAATATAACGAAATTTAATACAAGAGCATCATCGAGCTCTAAACATCAATCCTCGCTTTTTGCATCCTCTCTCCCGCCATTCAAATCTTTCCCTCTCTTCCCTTCAGTTCGTTTTCTGAATATCATCATCCGCAGCTCACACGCCGCCCTTAAGAGAAAAACTAGTCTTCAAACGACAAAAGTTCTTTACTGATTCCTTTTGACAAAGTTCTGAACATATGTGGAAAAATAACTAAACGAAATAAGAACATATCATACATATATTGAAATAACAATGAAAGTTCCAAATATATATATGAAAAATAATTAAACTAAATAAGAACATAGCATACATATATTAAATAAAAATGAACGCATATATGGAAAATAACTAAACAACATAAGAATATAGCGTGCATATGTTGAAATAAAAAATGAACAAAACAAACATTAACAGAATGGATGTTGAGAACTAATTTTAACAAAGTAAAAGAACTAATGTTTAGTTTGTAGACGAGATAAAGCACTAGCATCTTTGTTTAAGATTCCAGGACGATGAGTAATTTTGTAACTCCATCATTGCAAAGCCAATGCCCACCTAGTTAATTTGGGGCTTTTAGGAGTTTTTTCAATTATGTATTTTAATGGATTATGATCAGTTACGATTTCTACAGTAGTTCCATGCAACCATTTATCAAATTATTTTTAAATCCAAACAAGGTGGCATAAGCTTCCTTTTCAATGGTTGACTAATTTTTTTGTTTTATTAAATTTTTTCCTTACAAATGCGATTGGTTTATAATTTCCCTTTCCATCTTTTTGGGTTAGACCACAACCAACTGCATAATCAGAAGCATCTGAGTGAATTTCGAAAGGTTTACCAAAATCAGGGGCATTTAACGCTGCCGCATCACATAAAGCTTTCTTCAACCTAAAAAACTATTCTTCTTCGCGTTTTTCCCAATTTACATCTCCTGATTTTTTTCCTTTGGTTAGTTCAGTTAGAGAGGTTGCGATTTCCGCATAATTAGGAATATATGATCGATAAAATCCCATTAGTCCTAACACAGAACTTACTTTTTTTTTGTCTTTGGCCTTTCTAGCAGTTTTATTGCCGCATTTTTTTCTTCGTCTGGGGTATGCTTACCACCTTCTATCTTATGAAATAAAAATTGTTGTTATCGGGCCGAGAAAGTGCATTTTTTAAATTTTACAAAAAACTCCACCTTTTCTAATTCTTGCAATACATTACTCGGATGAATTAAATGTTCGTTCTACGTTTTGGAGTACTCTATTATAACGTCAATGTAAGTTTGAGCATAACTAGAATGGTTTCGAAGAACACTATTCAGTATTTTTTGAAATCTACCCGATGCCCCAGATAAACCAAAAGGCATAACCTTCCGCTGATATACTTCATTATGAGTAGAAAAAGCTACTAAATATTTTTCTCATCATTCATTTTAATTTGGTAATATCCCCTGTAGAAAATCTAGACAAGATAACCATTGAGTCATCCCCGCAGTAAAAACTAATTCTTGTGCATGTTTCATGGGGTAATTAGAAACTTTTGAGACAGCATTAAGGGCTCTATAGTCAGTGCACATTCGAATGAATACGTCCTTCTTTGCCACACATACTATAGGATATGTAATGTCTATATTCGAAGGTTCAATCAAGTCTAAGTCCAACATTTCTTTCACTCGTCTGTCCACCTCTGTTCTGTAAGACATTGGAACACTGTAGGAATGCGGTTTCCGTCTAATAATATTGGGCAAAAGTTCAATCGCATGCTCCCCGATTGCAACTGGTTGCACTGGTCTCTTGAAAAGGGGTTCAAATTCTTTTAATAATGTATCCAATTATCCTTGCTGCGTAATTGATAAGTCAGGTGAGGCTACGGATTTTACTTTCTGCAAAAAAGAGTCTTCTTTCAATGGAGTATTTTCCATGTCACCAAATTATTCCTGCCCTTCAAATATGACGTTCACACTTCCGGAGCTAGCAATAAATTATCTCATTTTATTTTGATGCACATGCCTCAATCATCAGGCATCTTAATAAAAAAGGAATGTTCATTCTTTCATGATTTGATGGCACATGGACCTTTCCATCTAGCTAAAAACTTGTTTCTTGAATCAGGTAAAAGAACAATTGCATTGTCTCCTGGATTAAAGTCTTTCGTCGTAAATCTCAAATTGTAAAAATGAGCCATTATTTCTTGTTGTACTGTTGATTTTGCTTTCAGCTGCGTCATCTAACTGCTTCTTAAGTGTTTCCATGTAAAGAGCCATTTAAGTATTATCCAAGTGCAAACCTTTCTCATTTGCCCCCCAAGTGTCCCTCAGAATAAATAAGGGTCCTTCTGGTTTTCGTCCATATAACAACAGCAAAAGTGCTAAGCCGGTCGTTGTGTTTCGGATTTCTCGATAGACCCACAGAATGACAGAATGAATGGTATTCTTGTATACCATGTACGTGGCTCTTACAAAATGACATGATGTAGTATGTGCTTTAACGTCTGATTAAATCTTTCTATCAGTCTATTTGATTTTGGATGAATTGGTGTCGAAAATCTCGGGATGTATCCCATTCTTTTTCCAAACTCTTGTGTCAAAAACTAGCATTGAAATTAGTCACATTGTCTTATGCTATTATATTAGACACACATGTCCGCATGAAGATGGTTAACAGTGCTTCACATGTGGCTTTGGCAGTTACACAGGTCAGTGGTCGGCCTGAGGTGTTGATCCACTAGACATAATGTATATAGGTGACTTTTTGCACTCAGCGGATCTATAGGTCCGATGATATCGATGTTTACAACCCGGAACGGCAAATCTGATCTTGCCACAGGAGTAAAATACACTTAACTTATACTTAAATACATTTCACTTATAAAACAATACACTTTACGATTGAAACTCTATCAGTTTTTTTTATTAGTTTTTTTTTTTTTTTTTTTTTTTTTTTTTTAAACTTAAGAGATTTCAGTTTGCTGTATAAATCTCCTTTCGTTATTCATTTTTATTCCTTATTTCGTTATTGTTGATAATATTGTCGTGAACGATTATTTATTATAGAGAAGAAATAATGGGAAAATCAATGGAATCGGCACTAATTTTTTCTTGGTGATTGATAGGTATAAGCATCTGAAATCATTAAAAAACTTAATTAGTTTGAAGCAATGGAGATGACTCATTTATCAATGAGCAATAACAAAAGATATATAAAATCATTTTAGTAAAATTATATTTATGTAAATCAAATAGAGATCAAGGCGATTCGAATTTACCAGAATTCGAATTCTTAGAAAAAGTCTCCGAACTAAAGATAAATTATGATAGATAATAGAAATCTTATGTTCAATTCATGAAATTAGATTTCACACAATTGATTGAAATTAGATTTCACACATTATGATTAAAGTAAAAATAAATCACAAATAAAAATTATGCATGATGGTATCTTTGCCCCAAAAGTGACAAATAATAATATAATTAATGATTTGTGTAAATAGCATTGTATAATTGTGATTCTACTATGAAAAACGTGAGCGCATATATATATATATATATATATATATATATATATATATATATATAGGAAAACCTATGATATGCATCATATTGTAGTTGCTAAGAGTACGATAACTTGGAAACAATCCATATAGATTATTAAACTTGATCCTACAATTATTTTCCCCAATTTTTAATAATTTCATTTTTTCCCAATAGCAATTCAAATATAATTAGTGATTCGTGTAAATGACATTGTATAATTCTACAATGAATAATTTGAGCCCCGAAAAGTATCGAATGTCTGTGATCCATAGTATCCCCAGCAATCTTATATTTTGTATTGATCTCTTCAGTTGAGAGGCTACAGTGATTGAAGCATCGTTAGTAGAGTCTCGATTTTACTGAAGCACTGGTAATTCAAATTTTCTTCTGCTCATGTGATGAGGAACTAGTGATGGCTCAAATGTTGTTTATAACTATCTGACTACAGTCCAAAAGTATAAAGTAAAGTTTGTCTTGATGTAATTTAGAAATATAACTGTAGCTGAAACATGATTTAGATTATATATATATAATCTGAATCTAAATTAATGTAGCTTTGACTAATATTAAAATGTTTCAGTAACTTCCCATAAAGTCATCCTTTTTCATTTCGCACTAACGATGTATTTAATACCATAATCTGTTAAGGTTTGGTAGAATTCGTAAGTAAAACGAACATTTCAAATTCAACTTTTTCGAAAATGTGATTTACTTGAAAATATATTGAATGACAGTAATGCTTTTTTTTACCTTTTATTATGGTATTATTTCTATTTCATCCGATATTTTATAGACAATATCTTTCATCTAGAAGATTCCAAATAACAACATTTCTAATAAATACAAAAAAAAGTTTCATCAAATGAATCCGAATTGTTAGAATTCTGGAAGAAGCTTGAATAGTGAAAATATAATTCTAGGAATATATATAAAATATATTTTTAGAAATGTTTCTAGAATTTAAAACAGAAAGCTGCACACCATCTCCAGATATTTTTAATTATAAATGTAATTTCTTAAAAAATTTCAATAAACATTTTTATCAAAACAGAACTATTTCCCATGAACCAGTTTCTACCATTACCGGGAATATTTTTTTATGGTTTAAACTTTATAAAACCAATGGTAAAAGTTATAATTGTAAGAAAAAAAAATTCGGTCTAGAATATTTAATTTAATCCTTAAAAGAATAACTTGAGATGTCCTGCTTCAGTTTTGATATAATTCTATCTACATATTTCCAAAAGAAACATAGGTGTCGAATATTGGAAAATTTATTCATGATCAGTAACCCGGAAAAACTGTTTTTCTTCGCCATGGTATTTGAAAACAGATGCGTTAAAAGTTGATTGTTAACTCCAGATGCGACTCCTTATTACCATTTTATTTTTTAGTGCCAGCTGCAAAATGTCTGAGTTTTATGAAGTTTCATTTTTTTTATTCCACCAAGAAATGCGATAATGAACCAGGTTATATTGCCATTTTTGGAGTATAGACAGCTGCTTTCTTAAAGTAGCTGAATTCTTTGATTATTTTGAAGCGGCGGCTAAAATTGAAAGAAAAGATCTCAGATTTTAATATATGTGTCTGAAATCTTGAGTATTTAAAGATATTTATATGTATGGGTGATGGTTGCATACAAAATGATGGTCGCTTGTGACTTCAAAATTAATATATGGGCATACTTTGATAATATTGATTAAAAAGAGAAGAGTCATAATTTTTATAATAATTACATTACATTTATATTTATTTTGTTTGTGAACAATCTTTTATTTTGAAACCTAAAGAGTACTATAAATATATAATAATATTTTATTAGAGTATTTTTGAAGAATAAAATATTAAGATTTTATTAAATATTTCCTCTTTAATAATAGTATTGATGTCAAATTATTAAGCATGTTTAATATATTGCTTTTAATTAATATATTCATCCATAAAGCGAAATCATTAAACGCCTTTGGGAAATTACTTTTATTATTTTATTAACGATCAATTGACTAATCTATCTTTGAAATCCATTACATGTTTCATCCTATGTTATCGCATCTTTATCTTAAGTTGCTTTTTTTTTAAATCACATTGACAATATAGTAAAAAGATGAAGGAAAGAGAAGGATCCCATTCTTTTTTCAAACTCTTGTGTCAAACTAGCATTGAAATTAGTCCCATTGTCGAACCTTGTTTGACCATTGAAATTAGTCCCATTGTAGGCACACCTGTCCGCATGAAGATGGTTAACAGTGCTTCACATCTAGCTTTGGTACTTAAACTGGTCAGTGGTTTCTCATGTGTTGATCCACTAGACATAATGTATATATGTGACCTTTTACACTAGCCGGATCTATAGGTCCAATGATATCGATGTTTACAAATCGGAACGGCTATTCTGATCTTGCCACAGGAGTAATTTGTACTCTGTCCTTTTGATTTATTCAACCTGTCAACTGACATTCTTTGCACTGTTGACAAAAAGCTCTGACATCTTTGGATATTCTATGCCAATAAAAAGAATACCTTATTCTTTCAGCAGTTTTTCTTAAGTCCATGTGACATCCGAATAATGAACAGTGAGCTAACTTTAGAAATTCAAGTCTATGCTTCTTCTGGCAAAACTAAATGAGCAACGTACTCCCCTAAAACTTTTTCTTTGTGAAACAAAAATATATTATGGAAATAAAATCCTCCGGACTTTTCATTTGCACATTTTCTAGCATATTCTAAATCTGAGCAATCCACTTGATCTTTAAGAAATTCGTCCGACCTTGATAGTTCTTCAACATTCTTTTCTGAATTTTCCACAGATAATGCCTTTATTTATTCACTATCCAAGACTGGGTTGTCATCACTTGTTTCATCGACGATTTCTCGATTTTTAATTTTCTTCGGTTCTGTGTTCTTTTCGGAAATATCAACGAAATAACTTTCTTGAACACCCTGCAACTTGTCTCTTATTTCTACTGGCAACAGCACATTATCCACCAGAGTAGGAGCAACTGCGCACAACACTTCTTGGTAAATCATATCCCCGTCTTTGCCAACGATGATACCCATTGGAACATTGACCAGAGAACATTTCTCAGCTGGACCAGAAATACCTTTTACATAAACTGAAGTCTTATCTTCAATAGGAAAATCCGTCAATAGATCTCTTCTGATTACATTTATTTCAGTGCCAGGATCAATTATAGCTGTTGCAGACTTACCATTCACACTTATAAGTATCTTTTCTACATTACAAAGACCTGTATCAAGAGAAGGTCGTCTGTGAGATATCACTTTAGCCACTACTGCCGTTTCCTTAGTGACCGGTTCTGTGTCCATAACTGTTCTATGAACAGTTTTCTTCGTCTATCTTAATTTGAATTCGTCTTTAAAAGTCTGAGACAGAATTTCTTTACATGACCATACGCTCCACAAAAGTAGCAGGTAAACCTTAAATGGGTTTTCGGTTCGTATTGATTCCGTGTTAAACCTGAGGCGGTAAGCGATGTGCGTAGGATAGAACCTGGGACCTTTTGGTTAGCAGTCCAGTAACTTAACAATTTTACCAAAACGATCGTTCGGGTAGAAGAGTTGTTAACTGGCTTATATGCTATTCACCACAGTACTCTCCCTCCAGTGAGTCGGAGGTGAGACGAACGATATGGATGTTGAGTGGTGATTTAATATTAGCTGTTGTCTAAATGGACCGGTGCCCTGTTGAATAGCGGCAAGCGTTATGGCGAGCGTGTGTGGGTGCCGATGCGCCAAGTGTGTCTGGCGACTTTGGGTTTGCTGCATCAAGTGAGTCTGACGACTTTAGTTGCGGGTATATGGCGCCACAACAGCTGTTACGAAGGTTAAAGGTTCATCGTCCGAGGTCACCAATGAGGCGATATTCATGTAGAGTGTTGTTTAAAGCACTTTATCGTTATTAGAAAAATAAACTCTTTATTTCACTAACTATCGTAACATCCCCGCTTAGCACACGTATACATAGAACAGGGATTCCCCAGGAGAACTATTAACATAGATTGTATTAGGGAAAGTAGATAGGTAGCGCTTTAGAATAACATGAATGCAAGATGGCGCTACGATCACTACAAAACCTTATCTTGCTTCGCCTGTTTAAGGATACCATTATAGTCCCTGTTGTCACGGTTAAAGGCGTTACTTCCAACATTTACATGTTGATGAGTCTTGGGATTTGGATTCGATGGTTTCCGATAAGTTTTTCAAACACACTCGTACTAGTCTAGCTTGTCGGCTAAATCTTGGGATTTGACTATTGTCCCCCAGAGGTCAACAAAATGGTCACAAACCTCTTGAGGAACTTACTTGACTTTTTTACTTGATCCGTAATGATCAAATCTTTCAGTCCCTCCAAATTCGTGACATTCAAAGCACTTATAAAGCCTTGAAAGTAACTTGTAACTTCATAAACGAAATATTTCCACCTCTTCTCTGGGCTTCTTTGGTGCTGAACAAATTTCTGGCGAAAGCCTTCAGCATTCAATTTAAATTTCTTCATCAAGATGTCCTTCACATGTTCAAAATTATAAAAAAAATTCTTCTTCTGGAATTCTTGCGATCAGTTCCACTATCTCTGCAGGCATGACAGGTATTAAACATGACACCCAATTTTCCTTATTAATTTTTAGCCTCTTGGCTTGTCTCTCAAACAACGTCATATATAAGACAATGTCACATTATTTTTCGTTCAATTTTGGCATGAACTTGGAAATTTCAATCTGCGGATCGATATGAAATGGTTCATCACTAGCTGAACTAGGATGAGATGCAGCATTCCTGATTCGATTTTTTTCTTTTCCAATTCAAATCCCATCTCTCGCTTTCTTGCTTCCATCTTCATCTGCAACTTTCACTTACTCCCTTGTTCCTTTCTTGAAGAGATTATTGTTTCTAGTAAAGTTTTGACAAATTCTTCTTCATAGACCTGACCGCGAGTTATTAATGATTTTAACCCATATACTGTCATATCAGATTTAGGTTCCTCTGCCATTTCAGTTGCCAGCGCAACAAGATCACACTTGATACCCTTTGCCGAAAATGTCATTCTCAAATAATAATTCTGACCCGAAAATATACTTTACACCATTTTTTTTAAATTGTACAAATATTGTTTTTTGTTTGTTTTAAAAATGTGCAACAAGGATTCTGTTACTTCGAAGATACTCTTTACAATATTGAAAAATATTCAAAAGAAAATAAAGTAAAAATAATAATAATTGCTAACAAAACTATGTTGATAATTTTTAAATTCATAAAAATTATTTTAACAATCTAAAATTCAAGCACATGTTCCAAAAAACTTTTGTTTTATTTGAAAAAATTTCTTAAAATATTAAACATAAAAAGTTTTATGCATTTGCGACAGACTTTTTATAATGCATCACAAATTAACATTTAATAACTTTTGTTGTCGTTCTATTTCACGACAATAAAATATAACCTCTAATACAACACTTCCTTTATACTTATATCAATAAAAAAAATGTAAAAGTAATAAATCTTCCATTAATAAAGATCATTCGTATTAAAATATTAAACCAGAATTATTTCTTTCAGCTATAATCAAATGCTACGAAATAATAACTGAACGAATTTAGTGCATAAACAATCATAAAATGAAGAGAGTATTAGAATGCTTTCTAGAATAACAGCAAATAGTGTTAATTCAAAGAAATATCCTTTTAATAAAAAAAAAAACACAAATGGCATAAATTAGATGATAAAAAAACCTATATATCCAATCTTTCCTTTTACTTACATATTTCTTGTTTTATTTTTTTAACTGCCGTCAACAGGATTCATAAAACAAGAATGAAGTAAGTATCCAGAACACCGGAAATACGCATATCAATCAGAAAAGTATTATTTTAAAAATATATTTCGTTCGGAATCGAAACGAAAGTTTTGCTGGAAATTATTTTTCTAGAATGCAGAATTATCCAGCATAAAATTCAATTAAACAAATCACTTATTTAAGACAACAATCAAAATATATTCTTTAATGTCCAGAATATCTGAAAAAAGAACATAAATATCAAAACAAGCGAAACAAAAATCCCTAGATCTTATTATTGTATTTCATGAGAATTAAATCGGTGCAGTGTTTATGGAACAATTACTTTATTATATATTTAAAAAATATATCAAAAGAACATCAGTTTTATTCTTATAAAAATACAGAATTTATTACAAAATGATATACAATTATTTATGACAGCATTCACCCTTTCAAAACGAAACGATAGTGTCAACAATTGTTCAGCTCATTTCTTGATATAAATTTTTAACACAACATGTTTTATTATTATTTTTCTAAAAGGAACAATAATCACTTTTCTTTTTTTTCTCCTTATTTTACTGATGTAAACTATATTTAATCATCGTAACCACTGACGCGGTATTATCACTGAAGTAACATATAAAATGACATATTCCTGGAAGTACAAAGTATAAAATATAATAAATTAATACACATTAATACTTATTTGTGCTGTAAAGATATATTACCAACATGCTAAGAGACAACACTAATAATCTGGAAATCACTGACGTGATTCTTAAGCCTATATTCCTGACGGAACAAAATCACTGGCGTGATACAAAAAATTATATTCCTGACGGAACAAAACCACTGGCGTGATACAACAAATTATATTCCTGACGGAACAAAATCAATGGCGTGAAACAACTTATATTCCTGACGGAACAAAATCACTGGCATGATTAAACTTATATTACTGACGGAACAAAATCACTGGAGTGATACAACAAATTATATTCTTGATGGAACGAAACTATATCTTTATGTGCGCACAAAATCAGTAAACATTTAGCTTACTCGAGTTCCTTTGGATACTGCCGTAAGTTCCCTCATCACATACTACCTGGATTCAGTGGGTTACCTCGATTTCCATCTGGATTAACTGGAAAGATAAAAGACATCTTCATTAATCCAGATCCTACCGCTGCCACCAAGATGTCGGTGCTGCCGAGCTTTCTCAATTTCTGGAAAAATAAGTAAGGCAGAGCCTGCCCTTTTCATTAGTCAATGTAAACGAAAATCATTGGTATGACACCAAATTTAATTTTTTAACATTTCATTGACATTCACTTAGTACGACACATAACATACAAAAACAATATAACGAAATTTAATACAATAACATTGAGCTCCAAACATCAATTGTCTCTTTTTGTACCGTCTCTCCCGCCTTTCAACTCCTCTTCTCTCTTCCCTTCAGTTCGTTTTCTGATTCTCATCATCCGCAGCGCCTTCACATCCGGTATTTGTTCTCGATGTCCTATTAATGAAATGTATTAATTATTTACTTAAATTTATAGAGCCGCATTAGTATTAAAATATAACTATGCATTTTTTTTTGCTAAAGGAATTGGATGAAGTATTTAAATAAATTAAATGCATTTAATATGTAATCTGGATTATGCATTCAATATATCATATTTTAAATATTTCTATTAAATATAATTTAATTCATTCAGTTTATCCTCCTGAAAAGTAAAGTTAATCATGAAATTTATTTTTATGAATTGAAAAATTCGTTGAAACTGCATTAACGATTTTAACAAAGATATATAAACCGGTTTTCAGACTGTTATAAAAAGAATAAAGACTTTATAACTGAATAGCAAGTGAAATTCTAAGCAATCATACATTTTCAAAAATTAAGAAAACATTAAAAAGCAACAAATTTTACAATATAATAACAATAATTTCATTATCGATAAATAGAATTTGAAATCATTTTGGAAATCTAAGAAAAACAATAAGTCATGGAATTATTATACTATGAATATGAAAAATGCTACGAATTTATACAAGGATTTGAAGTAGATCCATGTGGAAAGCAAGGAGAATGTATATAAATTGAATTTTGTTTTAATGAATTATTCCGATCTGTCATGTAAAATCTTATCTATTATGAAAATGAATTTGAAACTCCTCGAATTTATTTAATGGCTTTTACTCCAACAATATATTACGTACCAGCTCACATCAATTCGCAAGTAATTTTTTTTCTTCATTTGTTTGAATTACAAGATAGACGAAAGAATTATTTAAATATCTTCGCAACATTTGTTTTAACTTTTATACATTCTTATGTCAAAAGCTGTGGATAAAAAAATTTCCATTCACTGAAAAAGTTATGATTCATTTACCAAAAACGTTTATTGAAATCTGATAGACAATAACGAAGTAAGGAAAATCAAATAACAATCAAATAACAGTAACAATTATTTAATATTATTGACATTTGATCACACTGAATGAAAATTCAGTGTGATCAAATTATGTTTTCAAAAAGATCAGATTGAAGGAAGAAATGAAAATTAACTGCTTAATAAATTAAAACCGAAATTAAATCTTTTTTGTGTAAAAAAAAAAAAACATTTCAAATTTTCTTGCTTTGCATCTCAATATTTTCTTTTATCAAACCATAAAATAAATTCAAATGCTGTTACTTTATGTTTTCTAGATTTTAAATGATATGTTTAGAAGGAATAACATCAGTGAAAAAAAACCAAATTGAAAAAAAAACTATTAAAAAATTCAGCTGAAAAAAGACACGTATATAAATCTACTTCAATTAACTAAAATATTTTTTTTTCATACATACGATTCCGAACAACACGTCACTTATGCGTAGCTCAACTCTATTAATAATGAAAACGAATGTATGTGCATTCGCGCTTTAGAAGCAAGATTATTTCACATACATCTCACGAATTCGGCTTATTAGTACTTTGAGGTGTGCGAGTGCGCACATTGGAACAATTTTTTAAGGTTTTAATTAGAATTTTAATTAATTAAAATTAATCTGTGCGATGGTGAATTTCCGCGATAATTAATAAAAACGAAATTGCTTAAAAATGAAATTCCTACTGTTTCGAAATTTAAAATATGTCTTTTTAATGATACCATTTTCAAAGTGATTCGAATTTTTCTGAAATTGACCAGTTTCCAAAATATTTTTTTCCTTAATTTCTAACAACAGATTACACTGTCTCCTTGAAATTTCAACCTTTTTTTTATTATTTCATCAAATATTTAATCGTTTTAGTTGTTTTCCATCGTTAAGACCTTAAGAAGGATTCTGTTTAATATCTGTGTGGTTTACCAGCTGAATAAAAAAGTGAAGCCACTATACAGCGAAATTGAGAAGACAGATACGTCGAGCATTTTCGTTTTTAATAGCGCTATTATGTTATGAATTGGTTCCCATTAGATAAGTTCATGTAAACATTGAAAAACCAAACAGAAAAATCAAAATAAAGCTTTGTAAAGCATTAAATAACACAATCTTACTTTCTGACACTTGGCTGAATCAGGGACATTCAATTATATGTAAACAATGTAACTGAAATGAAACATAAACATTATTCCTGGTGAGCCAAATAGCCACCAGAGGTGATTACTTTTGAATAATTTAATATAAAAATATGACAAATGAAAAAAAAATTTAATATAAAAAATATGAGAATTTAATTATTAAAGCTGAAACTTTAATTTCACTTAATAGCGATTAAATTTCAATAGTCATCTTAAATCATTTTAATTATGCATGCAAATTTATTTAAGAAAAATAAATTTAAATTTAATAATTCAAAAAAAATTGTATTCACAGACATAAATCATATTTTTAATTACTTATATTCTTCAACATGAATTATGCATTGAAAAGGAACTCAGTATGATGAATGTACTCAATTTCATTGCTGCCGGTAAAGTTTTTATACAAGGAACTACAATCAAAAACCTTTCATCATTATCGTAATAGATACTATGTTTAATGCTAACATGTCTCGAATATCCATTTTTGAGATTAATGATAAATTTCAACTATCATTTCTGAATTACCATCTCGCTGAAAACTACTTTCGAGATCTATCTTAGGCAAGAGAAACAACTTTTTTTTGCTATCTTACTTGAACTCTTTCTTTTATTTTACTTTGACGATAATCAAAGAGGAATTTTGAGACATTTAACCAGAACTTCAATGTTGAAAATATAGTAGTAAACAGTAAAATAAGAAAAGTTTGACTCTAACTTAATATTTTATAAAACTTCACTGTATAGAATAAATTGGCAAATTTTTATTGTGAGCTATTAGAATATTGGTGGATATTGGTGAAATGTAATTTAGGTTAAAACAATTATATTCAACAAGTTATATTGTTTGAGAACCTTTTAATGGGTCATGACAATTTTGCATGTCATTTTAATTGCTTCACGTGAGTTCTGTTAATTGTGTTTGTAATCTATCTCTTGGAAACTAGCCAAATGAAACATTATAAAAAATTGCAAATATCTTCTAAATTTTGCGGTATCGTAACTTCTTTATATTAATTTGTTTCTTGAACTACACATATTTTAAACAAAGTCCTTCTCTTTTAGTTTCAAACAATGGTAAAAAGTCACGCAAATAAATATTTGATGAAGAAATGAAAACGGTTTGAGCTTCAGAGCATCAATGGAACATATAGTTGAAATTTAGATTTAAAAGAATATGTATAGATTGTCAAAGTTTAGGAAAACTTCGATTAACAGAACGATTAACGATTTAATTAAAATGATTAACATAAATGTTAAATCGTTGTCATTAAAATGGAAATATTTTAAATTTTAAAATGGCACAGAATTTATTCTTATGCCGTAATATTTTTGGTCATCGCGGAAAACATCAATATGCAGTATACGTTTTAATTAATTGAAATTAAAACACATTGCGAGTTTACATTAACACCTTCCAAGGTACAATATTCGTTCGTTTCACACAGTCTAGTCTGTAGTGAACAAAATACAAGCATACACACATTCATATTTATTATTAGTAGGAATATATTTGCTATTCATGACATTGTTGCAAATGTTAATCATTTGAAACCACACCTCAACTAATAATAAAGATGAATGTACGTATTTGTTGGCGCTTTACAAGTGAGACCATTTGACCAACAATTACCAATTTTGGCTAATACATATATCTTGGAGAATAAAAATGTGCACTTTTGAGCGTTTTTTTTAAATTTTATTTTGATTAATTAAATATTTAGCTCAACTTTTGGGATTTTTATTGGATAACTTCCGGAATTACTGTAAAAAATTAATTATCCACCGTTTCAAAATTTAAAAAGAAGTGTCATTTTCATGATACCAATTTAATAGTTTTGTATATGTTCCTCGATATACATTTACATGACATCTATATTACAACTTAATGCTGGTCTTAAAAGTAAGTAGAGATGAATGAGTAAATTTAATATTATTCATTCTCTACAACTTATTTAACTATCCTGCCCTCTTATATTGTACTTAGGAATATGAATTCCAAATTTTAGTTTCTTGTTTAGGAAAAAATTGTTTAATATTTCACTAAATAAATTATAATTAGCTTTTGTGACTCAATATTTTGTAAGATACGTTGCAATTGGTAAACAGAAGGCACTAATCTAAAATTTTCAAATTTTTAAAATATTAAAGTTAATAATGTTAAAGTTATATAAATATGTATTAAAGTTAAATATATGTATTAAAGTTATAATAAATATATAAGTTAATTATTAGAGTTAATAATAAATATTAAAATTTTTAAATGTTAAAACTCATGAGTAAATACCAATTTACATCAATTTTTTTGATATCCGTTGTGAAATCAGCGTTATTGAAATATCTGGGCGAAGAGGAAATAAACCCCGCAGAATCTTCATATCTACATTCACAAATGTTTATGTTCAGAACTTATATCATATATTGGTTATTTGCTAAGTTTCCAAACATAAAATTTAACTTTATTATTTAATTAAAAATAAATCACATTTTTTTTATTGAAGAATCAATAATGCAATCAAAAAAAAACTTGTTAAAATGTAATTTGGTAATGTTATATATCCAAGACTATTTAATTCCATATGAAGCTGAAATAACATGCGCAAATATATGATTAAATCAGATCATTTTTATAATATCTCTCGAACTGCATATAAATTCGCAGTATAGTTAGAAATTAAACCCAACTCAATACTTCTTACAACGATAAAAGCAGTTGCATCCACTAAATTCAGACACTTTATTCAAACTTTCCGCTTCGTTAAACTCCAAGCTAACCTCACTTTACCAATTAATCACGTTTGTAAAGATACATACTTGAAGTGGTTAAACAACGACCCAAACTACACGATTCCTCTCGAGTTGTTTGAGTCTGAGTTAAAAATCAAAGGAATTCGGAAGTCGAATGCGGATATTCACGAACTTAAGTAACTTCTCATTACAACTGAGAAAAGATTGCTTAAGAGATGCCAGAATTAACTTACCGTGAAAAGTAACGACATTCCTAACACGACGCTGGAATCGAATTCGTTATCTCCACCACAAAGGGAATAATAGGACTCTTAATCACGACACTCTTAAGAAATAAATGCGTCGCAGGCCATTACTGTCGCTAACATGTCAGAGAGGAATGCTTCATTGGAAAGCTATCAGTAAACAAATGCAGTTAGTTAATTCTTAAGCAAATAACTTTGGTAAAGCAACAGATTCTAAATTATGCTCGGATAAATCTCAAAAGCAAATAAAATAACTTCAATAATTATAAATGTAGAGTAAAGGAACATTGTATTATTATAAATAAAGAAACATCAAAAGAACATTCTAGTATTGAATAAATAGTACTAAAATGGTTAATCCTTAACTGGGGAGGTGAAAAAGTAGGACTTAACTGTTGGGATTCCGTCTACTATTAATATTCTTTATACTCAAATTAGATTTTTTAATGAAAGTATAAAAAAGAAAATCAGTCAATATATTTTGCAGATATTTTTCTTGCTATATAAATGTTGTTGAAAATCTTCAAAATATGTTATCATTGAAAAAGTAATTGCATTTGAACATATATTTTCTTATCAAATTCTTTACATGTTACAACAAATAATATGCTTCAAAAACATATTACTTTTTACTTTTTAAATGTTATTTATTTTTCCAGTATGCAAAGTTATATAGAAATTAATATAATAAAAAAATTCAATAATTATATGAAAAATTAAAAAAATGACAATGGGTACTTTTTTATCGGCATCATTTCTATGACATGATTTTCGTGGGCTTTTTAAACATACAGATTAAGTACTAGTATAAAAATCAGTAAATTCTGTAGATATTTCTTTTTGTATATAAAGATATTTTAAAAAAATTCAAAATGCATTATTACTAGAAAAATTAATTATATTTCAACATATACATCAGAATCAGACGAATACGAACTGATATCAAAAAAAATCTTCTGAACATTATCATCATTACTAAAATCACTTTCTGCTTTATTTAAAAGTCCCTGGAGCTCTGCTTCATAAGGGATCATAAGGGTTGTAGGAAGTTTCGAGGACGAAGTTTAGAGCCATCTGCTAAGCCTTGTATAATGCTGAAACACTAAAAGGAGACGGCTTCTTGACCTAAGGGTAGAGCGTTTTCCCCATGACCTGAACGTCCTTCATTCGAGTCCAGGTTCTGTAATGTATTTTCTTTACTCTATGTTCTACATATGAGATGTGTGAGTGAGCCCCTCTGTAAAAAGGGGTTGTGGAAGCGAGTGCGTGAGTGTCATCTTCATATGCCCAAATATGCACAAACTCTACTTAAATCGCTGACTTAGTCAGTGAGCTTGTCTACGGCAAATACTATAAGCTTAATCCATTCGATTGAACCAAAGATAGAATATGGGTGACTTATGTCTGTCCTTATCGGTCTGAGATACCGGACCTCGCCAGTTAAGGGTTAATACGTTTTTGATAAAGCATATTAATCCAAATTAATAAAACGTAGAATGTTGAAAGCTATAAGCTGCTTGATAATTTTGCTGGAGCAGTAATTTTTTCGCTTTTAAGCATTGTAAATAATTTATTCCAAAAGAAATATTTGATAAATAATGGTTAAATTATATGACATAAGCAATTTTTTAATAATTGGTAATCTTATTTCGAAGCTGGATATATCATGAGAACTTATGATACAAATGAGACATAATAAATAATACCACCATAAATCAGAACTTATAACTTCTGTGACATTATTCAAATAATTTAATAATGATTTTAGGAAAATATGTACTGAGATTTAAAGAAATAAATCTTTGAAGGATCTTAAAAATATTTTAGAAAATGAGAAGTATATATGAACTAAATGTAAGCTAAAGTTGCTGCCGTAATTCCTACATTTTGCTTTTCAGCACTTCGAAAAATGATATTATCAGAAGAAGATAAAATATTTTGCATTATGATATAGAAATAAGATATTTTGCATTTCCTTGGCCTATCGAATTGTCTATTCTTGTTTGACTATGCAACTATTAAAATTTTGGCTTTAGATATTTGCTGATACAATCAGATATCGATATAAAAATAACTGCAGTTTTATTATAAAATATTGAAATTAGTTCAGAAGAAATAAATTATATTTCATTCGTTTAATATCATTTTTCTAGATTATTCACAATTTTAGATTATTATTCAATGAATAACTGATTATCCAAGGTAGTAAATTAGATAAAGCAAAGTTCAAAATTCCAATATTTGTTCTAACAGTAATTTATTAACTTCTAATTGTAACAATAACATTATAACAATAATAAACTATAGATAAATTTAAAATTTTTATAATTATTTAATCCCGCCGAGATCATTATGGCCTATAGGATCTCGGATTCGGGACCGGAGGGCTTTAGGTTCGAGACCAAATTCACTAAAAATCCAGGCATGTAAATGGACGTGTTGTATGATTAATCTCATCATGGGCTTGATCGTTGTTCAAAATTACAAGCTTTGTGCCGTGTTGCTTCGAAATGGGACCTAAATATGATTGAAATAAACTATAGTTCGATCATTATCACAGGGAGAATCGCTAATATTCGTTCAGAGATTTAAACTGTGGGGATCCTTTCCTAACCAATATCCGTGTTTACTTCTACTAAAAATTGCGTTTTGTGCAATATCGAGTTATGAAAAAGATGGATACTTCTTCCTTGATATTTGGATGGTTCTTCCATTAACCATTTTTGGTTCGGAATTTGATATAGTTTTTCATTTTTATAATAAACGTTTAATACGAAAATCCATGCATCTAACTTGCCACATTTTGAATTAATAAGTAAACCTGTGACAGTAAAAAATCAACCAGATAAATTATTTCATTCACATTTCTGGTGACAAACGCATATATTAAATTTTGCGCAAATGAATTTATTTTTAACTATTGTGTTCAAAAGCCTTTAGACAAGAAAAAAAAAGAAAAGAAGGAACTCTTGTTCTATCATCTGAAAGTTTATAGGTATATACAATTTTAATCTAAAGGCCACAAGTACAATCAATCTACTTATCTGACTGTTTTTTTAAATTACTGTATTCAATAGCATGTAGACAAACATACAAATAGACCAAACGTATACCATACATAATTCTATAAATTAGTTTTTGGCTTAAAAATGGTGCTTTCTTTAAATTTTTCGAAATTGTGATCATTTTTTACGATAACCGTCATTTTCTTTCACTTTATGAGTAAGTAAAAAGCTTTTATAAAAAATTTCAAATTTAAGGCGAAAGTTTAATGGAAAATAAAGCAACAGCTTTTTAATAATCTTTCAATCTGTATAAGGAAACTTAAAATAATATTCGTTTCCATCCGTTTATTTCAAGATAATAATATTTTTTCAAGCTGAAAATAATTAGGCAAGAAATGTATATAAATATTATTTTCAATTCGTTGTCTTTAACAAAATGTAATACAACCATAAGTAAATCACTAATTCCATTCCTTAAATTTATCATCTCATGATTTTTATTCTTAAAACTAATGCATAAAGATGATTTCGAACTGACAGCATATATAAGCATATGAAAATACTAGATTCAAATAATATAAGAAAAATAAAAAAAAGAATATTATTTATATATTCTCAGCTCTCATAAAGAAACAATTGTGTCCCAGATTTCTTCTCAAAAATCTGAAACAGAAAAAGAATAAAATCTTATACTCAGCCAAATAAAAATGTTAATGAACAAAAATAATTCAGAACCAATGACATATAACAAAATAAAGATAAAAAAATCCTTTTTAGATCCTACGATTTTATGCCTCTGAGTTTCTAATCAGTAAATCTGTATGGGAAATGCTTCAACTGCTGTCTGCTTTAAACTTGAAACTTATCTAGAATAATATGAATATACTTGAAAAATAGAAAAATAAAGAAGAAATTTTAGACTTTCTATTCCATAACACTTCAGAGTAAGTCTCACATCTTTCTATGAATAAAATATACAATGTATAAAGAACAAAGAGAAAGAGCAGAATCGAGAAGAAATATTTTATATTTGTACATTCTTTTTTCATTATTTATTTCTTGAGAATATCTTCATTTTAAATTATTTAAAGGGAAGAAAATAAAAAGTGAAAGCAAAACCCACTCTCAAGCGAAATAAAACCTTGATATTGGAATTTCGAATTTATTCCTTTCATCTTTTTCCGAATCTTTTATATTTGTTTATCAATCCATCTTTGTTTTCGAGAATCCGTTGAGAAGACAAGAATAGTAAAATATTAAAACTCGTTACACATAAGCATTGTTTCTTCAGATATTCAATTTTTATCTCTAATATAATCTATGGAAGTAATAAGCTTAATAAATTCCACCGTATTATTTCGATTGTAGGAAATAAATCCTATTCTCTGATACATATTTTATATTGAATATACTTTAAAACAAAATCCATTGCTTATCTCTAACGTGTGCTAGCTATCTTGAAATATAAATCAAGAAGGATATTGATTCACTTTACTTTGCTTTGTTTGAATATTCATTTAGAAGATTTCGTCTTAGAAATTTAAACAATGAATTTAACTCTAGTCTTTAAGATCATAATAATTTCAAAAATTTTATTCTGTGATTTTCGTGAAAGTGAATGTAATATAAGAAAAGCATCTGACGAAATAGGCGACGACTGCCTATGAAAACAGTTATTGGCTGAATCAGGTAGTGAAGTTATGATGCAATTATCTTCATTGTGACCACATTCCATTAATTTTTCTGTTTAAATTTGGATTCAAACTAACTATTCTTTGATAAATTCAGAAAAACTTTAACGTTTTATTTTGTTTTCGGGAAGTATACATTCAACTTTATCTGAATTTAATTCAAATATAAATTGTGTCTTAAAATTTATGAATTCATAAGCGCATTCATAAGTTATAATGAAATTATCTTCATTGTGACTACATTCCATTATTTTTTTATTATTTAAACCTGATAACAAAGTTGAGAATAAATCTGTTGCAAACCAACGTTTCTTTAAAAAATGCAGATAAACTTTAAGGTTTTATTTTAAGAAGTATTTTTTCAAACTCTATCTGCATTGAATTCAATTATAAATTGTGGGGTAACATTTATGAATTCATAAGCAAAAAGGTGAAGTTTCTTTATGAAGCAAACATATTCATTTTGAAAGGTTTTTAATGTATTTAAAAGAGATAGAGGTATTTACAATAATTTCAGATTTTCTGAGCATTGATATGTTATTATTTTACTATTATTTTGATATAAGTGATGAATTTACAAGCTATCGTTAGAAAGTACGGTATCAATGTCAATCAATGTCAATTGCGTTGAAATATTTTTGTTTTAATTCAGAAACATGTTTAAACATTTTAGGCATGTTTTGAAATCAGCATTATCATTTCAAATTTTATCAATTCTTTAAAGATTTGAATTAAATATCATAAGAACATTTAAAACGATATGTCAATAATAAAATAACATCGCACAATCTTATTTTGAATGAAAGTTTTATATCCATTTTTGATTTAATTAATTTGATTATGTTAAAATTCAGACAAGTTTTGAGATAAGATAGGATGATTATGAAGGCGTATTAAGATTTTATTATTAATATGTTAATCAGTATTCTTTTTAAAGTAGGTGCACAGTTGTTGACTTTCAAACGTATTTATATCTCCTTGACCTCCAACATCTACTGTAAAACAATCGGAAGAAAGTAAAGGATTCAGTTGTAAAGTTTATCTATAAGGAGAAATTAACAATACCAAATTGCGCATAACTTTTTTTCGCAAAAAACGCTATATCTAGGACAATGCATATGAAACACTTTCCAATGCTTCTCTAAAAATTGAATGATTCATATGTCTCCATGTTCTTCTCATCCTCTTCTATCTCTAAGAAAATGGACAGTTGTATCAAACGATAACTATTATCCCATTGCATTTTAATTGCTGGATTTTTTCTATGTAATCAAGACAATGAACCATCTTTATGACAAAAACATGTTTAAACATATGTAGAAAGCAATATTCCTCTTGACGTTCTCTATTATCCTTTCAGATTTGGGGTAACTTATACGTGTTTCGTACCTAATGATAATTTTGGAATCAAGCAGATATTCTTTTGTTCATCGACGTCAGAATGAACCGAAAAAGTCATTCCAGTTTCCCAAAAGCTGTCTAATATAACGCTTTTATATGCAGCACTTGTTGGCGTCAAAATCTATTTTTTGTGTAATAATCTAGTTAACACTAAATCTACCGGCAATTCACCGATACATTGGAATTGTCATTGGAAGCGGGTCAAATGACCCGCTCGTGGTAGCTTTAGTGTTAAGTCTACGATTTGATCATCCATTCCATAGTCGCATGCAATTGAACGGTTATTAAAAGAGTCTTCGATTTCGCTAACATTTGTGATGAATTTTCTTCTTCCAGGAAAGGTTTCTTATAGATTTACAAAAGCGAACATTTACAGCGCATTATATTCTCTACTAAAAAACTTTCCACCGAATCACTGTTAAATCTATAGCTTTATGAGAAATATCATGTCCAGGATAAAATAATTGAACATCTGAAACTGGAAAAAGTTTTCAAACTTCAGTTCTGTATTGGTTGTATACAATGATGAAATATTATGAGATAATATATGTAGTAAAAAAAGAATGTCAAAAATTAAGATCAGCCAGTATTTTATAGAAAGTAAGGGTGATGCATTTTCTAAGGCGAAAAAACTAATATATTGAACTTTATAAAATTAACTTTTTGCAAATATATTTTGTATTTAAACTTTTTTTCATCTTCGAGCCTTTCATAACATGCCTTGGGGACCATGGATATTCAAACACATTTGGTATTGAGCATTATTATAAAAAATACTTAAGGAATAAAATAGTTTATTTACAGAATATATTTACAAGAATGTACCAACATCTAATTCTGAATATCAATGATTTTTTGCTTAGAATGAATGATAGAAAAAAAGTATTTTAATAGATAAAAAAAATGAGAACTCAAAATTTTTACGAATCTGTACGAGTTCCCTGAGTCCGACAAACACACTTTTGGCATTGTCCATGTCTGCCCGTCTACCTGTCAGCTTACTCAAAAAAGCTTTGAGGTAGATTGATAAAATTTGGAACAAGGTATTTATACCAAATTTGTAGATTTCGATCGAACTTGGATCAAAATATTTTCAAAAGAAAATTGGTTGTCTGAGTATAGAGATATAAGTTAACACCATAACTGCAAAACGGAGAGCTCAATGAATAAAATTAGGTACATAGATT
>JAPMOR010113393.1:0-11977 GCA_026543865.1 Argiope aurantia | reverse complement strand
ATATATATATATATATATATATATATATATATATAGGATAAGCACCTATCGGAATATGAGCCAAGTCTAACAAAATGGTCTGCGATCTGTACTTCCAGAAACCTTTTGAAGCGTTCAGTAAGAAAAAAAAACACAATGATTTGGATTTATCAAATTTGTTATTGCTTTTGTGATTACAGTTGCAGTCCTGTATCGATTTTTAGAATTACTTGGTTGAAGGGGAAAAAACGCATCTGAAACAACAATTAAATTTTTGGACAATATTTACCAAATTCCAGGGAATAATTGCCAAAGATCACGCGATAGATTCTTCAAAAATGCTTACGACAATTCAAAAATTCTCACGACAAAAAAGTCACGACAAATTTTGTAAATATAATCCGTCAGTGTGTTCTCCCCTTCATTAGAGAGTATGCGAGAATGTTTCGGAGGTTGCCGTCTCATTGAGTTTCTGTTTAAAAAAGGCGTGAAATATGATAACACGTTTTATAGACAATGTCTTAACTTATATAGATATTTTGATAAATCCTATTTTCTCTAAAATTGTATAGACTGTTTGTTCCATAAATATCAGTATATCTCTCAAATGATAATATATGTGTATATATATATATATATATAATAGTTTATGAGAATACATTGGCGGACATCAGCATTTACAATTATTATTATAATATCACTCTCTATGGTTAACATTATCATGCCAATAAAGGAGAAATGTGGGTTAAAGAAAGAATAATTTTCATACATTTTCTATGTTTAATTTTAAAACGGAAACATTACAGTAATAGTATTCTATAGTAATTATGAAGATTGCATTCATTTCTTCATAATCTAAGAGATTAAGTGCATGCATTATGAAAAAATAAAATGTCTAATTTAATATGAACAATATATTGCATTTGATATTTGCAATTATATGTAGAAGGTTTACTGAAAATTGGCTTATTATATGCAAAAGCTAATTCGAAAAAATAATTATATTCTCGAAATTTAAAGATTAATCAATTATTATTCTTGGTATGGGAACTGAGGAATTTGTTTGCTAGTAAATATAGTATTACTAATCTGCAATACTACTTGTCATCGCAGTTAGTCCCATAGAAAGAAATATAGTTTTATTTGGTGACATTTGTTGCCTTGGCGGTGAATGTATCTCCGTTGGCAATAAAATGGATGATACTAGAATCACCAAGGATTTTGGAGATAGGTTTATTAGGACGCGAATTGTGATGACCCTTCTAAACATTTCTCTGCCCTGTTTTGGGAGCTATAAAAAGCAGGCAGACCGAAAACTGTACTCAGTCAATTGAGGCAGCAACGAATCATTTGAGTAAAGCGCAAGAATTAAGTGGCTCTTAAGTGAGAATTGAGCCTTGTGACGATTTTTGGAGTCAAGTATTGAAGTAGTATCAAATTTTGTGCAAAGCAGCCAATCGTATAATATAGCCAGTGATGAATTGGCAGTCGAGTATACTATTGAAGCAAGGAAACAGTGGAGAATAACAGACGTTCGGAGGGATGAAAATAGCTGTGTGAATTCTCACCACCTGCTGAGTACTTTCTGTATGTTTTGTGTTGCTGAGGTTGTTTGCTACGGATTAACTACTTGCTGTTACTGTAAGTGCCGTTCCTGTGTATATTCCGAATATACTTGTTTTATTGTCTGTGTGTGCGCTTCGTGTTAAATAAACTTCTCATTTTGTGATTAAAGAGATTTCGTCCCTTTTATATTGAATAGTTTTAATATATATCCGCTACACCGAACACATCTATTTAGAAAAATTTTATGATTTTAGAAAATTATTGCTACATAAATTTACATAACATTACATAATGTAGATTTTAGCATTGAAATGAAATAATGAAATAGAAAAAGAGAGTTTTGACTTACTAAAAATGTTAATTTTAGCCCATAATGGTGAAATATCACCCGAAAGAAATTAAACATATTTATTAGATATTTTGATATAACTGAAATATAAAATAATTTTAAAAGATTTTGTAAATCATTTAATTAAATAAGAAAAGAATGATGAGTATAAATTCATTTTTGAGAATAGAACAGTTATAAATTTTATACATTGATTTTTAGGACATTTTTCATTCAATAGAATTTCTTATTTACTTTGTATAAAACATATGAAAGAAATGGAAAATAAATAAGATTTTGAATTTCTGAAATAGTGATGTCTGGAAGCTTCATAGTTGAAATATCATTCGACAGTGATCTCAGGTGGCATGGATTGTGAAATCTCCGAATATTGCTGAAATACTACTCTATGATGATTGAATTTCCATTCTTGTCCCTCTGAGGTTTGAAAAATCCTGCAGTTGAGATATATATATATATATGTATAAGAAAGTAATGTATATATATGTATATATATGCGCACACTACTTTCTTTGAAATAGTAATGTCGGATAGTGATACATGGTATGGTATTAAACTCATTACTTTGCATAAATATTAAAGTAATGCTTACTGCAATGGAATGAGCAACACATGATTTTTAAACATTAATTATTCTTTAAAAAATATTTTTAATTGTTCTCTATTAAAATATAAAAATAAGTATATTTAGTATCGATTGCCAAATTCCAGATAAGATTATAGTAAATTGTTAAGATAAGATAAGATCTCGTGAAAATTTCTACTATCTGAAAAGACCATTGATCTCAATATGGGCTCAATGGTTTTTCATAAGTAGAAACTTCAGCCTTTTTATCAGTACTCTGAGAAAAAGGTTGATGATCTTTATGGAAAAAATGATACCGAATATATAGTTTCTAGTGAACCGTAAATAACGATAAAGTTTCATTAGTTTTCACTTTTTAGTTTTATAAGCAGTGCATATATGTAGATTTCTTACCAAATCTCAGTTATCAGTGCGCATTTTGAAAAACATATTTAATTTATCGTAAAATCTTCCAAAAGCAGAATTTATTTGGCGGTGGTAGTTTCAAGATATTGTACACGTATCTCACACAGTATTTATTATTATTTGATACATTTCCACACAAATATTTGATACACAAAATGGTATTGTCGAAGATTGTTTGCGAGCAATTGTTCATTTCGTATCTCGAGACTGTTACTTTTCGGCGATTCTACCTTGCTAATGGATGATATGCAGAAGGATGTGCACATATCAGTTCTTATTTATGTTTTGATATTTCAACCTTATTTTTAGATGTAACCATACCTTTTACCATCTTTCCTGTCATCGATATTTTAAAAATAAATGATATTTCACAATGATTTTATGATATTTTCACAATACTATATGACATTACAAATATCGAATAACATCATAATAATTCTCTGGTTTCCACAGCATAAAAAAACGAACATCGTAATAATTTTTCCTACTGGAATCATTGAATTTCATATATGAGATAAAAGAGCAGGAATGTTTCCCGTCTCATAAAATATAGATAGTAAATAACTAAAAAAAACCTAATTATTTAAATAATAAATAAATAAAATAATAAAAATAATAATTTAAAAAATCATTACTTTAAAGATAAATATGGCGATATAAATAACCATTAAAAATGGCATACGCTGAAGAATTGTACATCAGAAGTACATGCATAATAAGTACAGGTCTTCATTGAAAACCACAAAAGATACTTCTATGAAATTTCTGATAATTATTTTGGAGATTCTATCATCATTAGAAAATGAACTTTCATTTCTATTTATTATTATTAATTTCCTTCCAAATAACAGTTGTTACTATTACTTTAGAATTATTTAAATTTGAACTAAAAATTTACTTCGTTATAAGGCTATATGCAAACATTTACTAAATGAGATCTCTGTAATTTTCTTTATAGAAATATCAAAATTTAAATATCCAAAATATGAACTATGCGCTTTTTGTTTTTCAATAATATCTACTGAATGAGAATAATAAATTTGTAAAAGAATATTTTTCAAGAAATATTATTAATGTCATTTTTCTCATTGCAGTCAAGTAACTATTGTAATAGTAGATAATTAAATGGAATCTCTAAAAGAATTTATAAGTACTCTTTGATGCGGATCTACCACTGATAAATTCAGTGGTTTAAGAAATAACTTTTATAATTTATACTGAAAGATTATTAAAATCAGGTGTGAAAAATTTACAAATCATGTTAATGCTAGGAGACAATGTGGCATTAAAATATGGTTAATATTTTCTCAGAATTTTAATAAATGATCTTTCATGGAATAAACATCCGATGCATCTTCAAATGTAGATGTTTTATTTTTTAATAGATTGCATAAATTATCAAAAAGTTTAAAAATAAACAAGTTGTGTGATTTTTGCGAAGCTTTAGACTTCCATTTGCATCCTGAAGAAGAATCATTTAATAATTATTCAATATAAATCATTTCCCTTATTACTTCAGACATTAAAATAATCACTTTAATAAATCTCTTTGAAATTCCTTTTAAAAATTGCTGTATAGCAATGCGCAGTATTCCTTTTATATAAATTAATCTTCGAAATATCAAATTGTTGAAAACGCTTTTCCTGCTTTGTTAGCGATTTATACTGAAAGGAGAATAGAGGATTAAAGCGGAGGACAACTTTTTTGAACCAGTCCTTTCTCTGTCGACGATGGAAGCATCAAGCTAGCAATCAAGACGCAACATGTTTGACTTCCATCTACTCAGACACACTCTCACAAAATACCTTCTCCTATTTGTAAGAGGCCCCATTTTTGCAGTCTTTGTGTTTCGGAGCTGTCTTCCGATAGCTCTCTTAAAAATTTTGAAACGATCCAGAAAGATAAAAGTGGCAGATTGGCGTCAGAACAATGAGGACACTACGAAATAAATCCACAGCTAACAAAGGGGTAACAGAAAAATAGGTAGTGTAAGCAAGTTCTTGACAGCTTCTGCTAATGAGCCAACTGCCGCAAGGGGATAAGCTTACGACAAAGTCATTCCTCACAGCCCACCTCATTAAATCGTGGCGAGGCGAAACCCTTGTAGAGAAAAAAACTCACAAATCAAAAGAGACTGAGTTTTTCCCCTCCTGTCCAATTACTTGAAGGAGATATTGGAGTCTTGGTTAAGATAAAATTTTATCCGTCCGATACTCAACAGAGGACGCGGCAGTATAACGACGTTAAACTTCAGACATGGCACTCTTTGGGGTTTTAAATATGATAAGTTGTAAGCGTATGCAAAGTATGATCATTTTGTATATTTTTGCACCTGATTTCGTGTATCATTTCCAAAGGGGGACGATTTATCGTTGATTATAGCTTTTAAATAAATTGTAGAGAAATAAATGATACATTTATGTTTGACAATAAACTTTAATAAACTCATGAAATCATTCCAGACTTATATTCAATGAATTCATTTTACTATCATTTGAAAAGGGTTGCTATGTGATTGCCCTCAGGGTACTATTTTTTAAACTTAACCTTTTAATAAAACACATGTTTTTATTTAAAATGTGATGTAAATCCAAATTAACTAAAAGTCTGATGTGATTTCAACAAATATTTTATTAAATTCCTGAGAGAAGATAATTTTTAGAAAAACTCTGTGTATGTGCCAATCTTTCCATAATAAATTAATCTGAATAAATTTCATTTATATTTATCTAATATACTTATTTATGTTATAAACTATTAGATATAAGAATATTAATTACAGTTTTGGAATAAAATTTCAATAATTGAATGGCTTTCAAATAATTAAATGCTTACAAATATATTGCATTTTATAGCATATTGCAATTAAAAAAATATGCAATATTTCGGCAGAATTTCATTTGTCGAAATGCATTTTTCAAATTTTATCTTAAAATGCATATTTTATCGTAAAATCGTTTTAAGTAAGATGTTTACAGCTAACAAAATTGACGGTTTATCAATAAAATATATGATTTAATTTAGAAAATTAAACTAGCTCTACTTGTGAGTGGTCAAACCCGCATTATTCTGATTTTTAACTAACTTTTCATTTAGACTTTTATTTCCTTTTATTTTTTAGATATCTGTAATTTATAGATATTTATAAAGTTGTCTTAAAAATAACGTCAAATTTGAGCCCCATAGCTCAAACATTTTTGAGTTGTCATATTCAAGGACAATTATAATTTTAAACAGTGGTTGTGATCGCTTCAGAACTTTTAAACATATTATAGCATTTATCATTATCTCTCTCGACTCGTATAAAATTGTGGACGTTGAATTTGCAGTTGAATACCACGAGTGCTCCGCTTTTTATTTCCAGATTCTCGCACATGAGGATTTTGTGCTTTATAATATTGTAATGAAAATAATAGAATTTTAGCAAACTATTGAGATCGAAATTTCATAAAGAAATATTTTAAAAACAATATCTATCAAATCTCAATTTATCTGAGCTGCTGCACTTTTGAATTATTGAATTCAAATAAACGAGATCAAAATGTGAAACGATTATTTTAGGAATAAGATTTATCCATTTTTAAAAATTTATTTACGTGGTTGCACTTAGGAGTTATTGTAATCATAAACCTGCAAATATGAACACTGACATGGTCATCCCTTCTATATATTTCATTTAAAATTCGTTACAAATATTAACATAAAATTTAAAATTGCGCATCAAATTTTATTTATTTAACTCTTTGAGTTTTGTAAAAATTGTGTCGCTACAAAACGGAAAGAGCAATAATTTTGTCTATCTGTTTTATTAAAACATACAGATAGACAGACAACATTTATGCAATTGGATTTCGTACAAAATTTGATTCAAATCTAAAATTTTCTTTTCATTCGTCTAGTTCTAAGCATTTAGGAGGATTTTGTTCACATACAGACACAATTCCAAAAGTCTTATTTTTATATTGGGGGTTGTGTGAAACTGAAAATTTCATCAAAATCTCAAATTATTATTTTTTGGCAATTCTAACTATCTCTTTTTGTGTACTTTGATTACGAAGAAGTAGAAATATTTTTTTTTTTTGGCATTCACAGGTTTATACATGGATATTAATAGAAACGTTAAATTATTTCAAGGTCACAATGTTCTCATAATGTATACTTCATATTTGAGATTGTAAATAAGTTCAGATTTTGAAATCTTCATCATTTAAACTTTTTCCTCTCTTATTTAATTGCGTGCCACCTTTTATTTTTAGAATGTATTGCATTATTAATTCAATTATGAGTCCTATAAAACCCTTTGAACTTTCTTATCCATTTCAAATTAATCTAAGATGTTAACTAAAATTAAAATGTTGATGAAATAATTTTAGTTTGAATCTGCTGTATATTTAAACGACGTGTGGGTATAGCAAATAAACAAATAAAACGCCATGGGATTTTTTTTTTCTTTTTTACTTTCGAGAATATCAAAGAGAATCTATATATGGGTTGAGAGGATTTCAAATTTTACAGAAGCATACATCATTTTGCAAAATTTAAAAAAAAGTTTAAATTTCAAACGTTTCTTTATAGTATGTATATGTATTTACAAGTTATACTTAAAGCCTCTGAATGAAAATAAATGCGAGAATATGAATCTTAATTTAGAACTTAATTTCACTTTAATTCATTATAAAAGTGATTTCAGTATAAAGACATTCTTACAAACTTGGACCAAATTTCTGATATTGATAAATCAAATTAACATAATTAATTTTTGTAAAATAGCATGTCAAATATGTCGTCTTAAAATCTTAAATATTGTCGCTTAAAGCGAAACACATTAAACTGAAAACTGTACTATCTTTAAGGGAACTCATTAAAGTTTTCGACCCGCGTATCTAATTAAAAGTATTGGAATTTAGAAGTAATTATAAATATTTAATAATATTAGAAATATGTTGTTATTTAACATACATTTTTCATGTAATCTTCAAAGAATTGGATACATTCTCAGTGAAAGGAAATTTGTTGCCTAAGGTATAATATCTTAGAAATTAGAAATTTTTCTCAATTTCTATTTTAACATTGTATATATTAGCAAAATACTATCGTTTAATATTTTTCATCTCGCAATCGGAACAATAAATGTTTTCCAATTTTGCATTCTATTCTCAAAAATGAATCAAGACACATTTATTTAGAAAGCTAAGTGATTTATTAAAAAAGTAAGAAAAAAATAGGCTGAAATTTGTCTTTATAATTTTAAAAAATAAAATCAAATCAAAATTTCCAAAAACAAAAATATAATTTATTACATATAAAAATACTTAGAGTATAGTTACGAAAATATTAATTTCTAGGCCTTCATTATCTAAGAGGTTAATTAATTTCATCTTAATATTTAGTGAATGCTTTCATTTTAAAATGATAAAACAACAGCAATTCAAATATGTGATCTAATGTCATTCTATAAATATGTTAAAGTTTTATAAGTCGATCCCTAAATTAAATTACTATTAAAATAATTGTAATTACATCAATACCGTAATTTCCATCTGCTGAAAATGTATATTTTATCGAAAAAAATGTTTAAATGATTTTTAGGATGAATTAAACAGAAGTTATGTGATAAGTAGGGGCTCTGGTCTTGTGATGGTTCATAAAGTTATATATTCATTTGAAAAAAGAATAAGAATTAAAAGTCATATCAAGAGAGTCCATGATATTACGTTCTAAAACACCAATTTTCAATCTGTCAATAATCGATTTTAATTTTTTGATCGATTCAATTGGACATATACATTTGATACTTCTTAAAACACAAACAGCCAAACTATCTCCAGAACAAATAACTTCTCTGAGATTTGGATATTTAAGTTGCTAAATCATAAGAAATTGTGAGTTTCGTTCTTCATTATGTCATGTTGATTCTGGGTCTGTGCTCAGGTAAACATCAATAAAATTGACAAGCCACCAAGTCAACCAAACCAAATTGCTCTGAAACAGAGTAAACTAGCCTAGGTCTGCTTCTCCTTAAAACAATACAAATTGCTATTTTTAAACATAATTTCTCATTAGAAATCTTTTGAAAAATTACATCTCTGCGCATTGGAATTTGTCTTATGAATTAACTGCAAAAGAATAAAAGCAAATATTAATTTGAGAAAAATTTGATAGTGTTATATCATTATGAATCTTCATAAATATTACCAATTTAACTCTAATGATTTTTGTCACACTGTGATTAATTAAATGGCAAATGTGTAAACGCATTTAATCGAAAAGTGGTTTATTCATTAAATCTTCCCACTAATCTTTTTATTTGAAATATTTTTGATTCTCTTTTATAATAAATAGTTTGCTTTTATTATAATTTCCGTTTATAATAAGTTTATAAACAAAAAATACCTTGAAGTTCGAGGATGAAAAGTTCTGGTACATGTAAGAATGTCCTCGATTCCTCTCACACTATAATAAGTTAAGTATTGAATAATTTACAGCTGCATCGCCAATTTATGAGTTGCTAATAATAATAAACATCAATTTCATATTTTTTATATAAAGTACTTTGCTAATTGAGGTTCTTCAGTCCATTTGGATTTGCTGGATGTTCTTGTGGATATCCTCTTCATCCTCAAGCTCGTGGATGAGAAGTCGCCAGATAAAAAATGTTGGTGATGTTCCTCTGAAAGGGTGGAGAAATAATTTTGGTAGATTTAGCACCTTTTTTTATCCATTCAGATGACAGCACATTATTCTTGATGCAAGAGCCTTGGTAGATGTTAATCCTTAGAATTTATGCTGGATGAGTTTATGGATAAGGCGAACCACTTTAAAAACAAAGCCATGCCATTTATTTTTCATCGACATGGGCTGCGGTAGTCTGGTGGTAAGGCCTCGGCTTCGGGACCGGAGGGTTTCAGATTCGAGACCCGATTCAATCGAAGAACAGTTGTGTAAGAGGGTTTGGTGCACGTTAAATCCGTCGGGGTCAAACGTCCTCCCGCTGGTGTGGTGTGGATGTTTCGAAAGAGGGTGCTAGCTCAGTTGTCCTTCTCGTCATCTGACAGCGGTTCAAAATTACGAGGTTCATCCTGAAACAGCCCTAGTGTGGCTTTAAGAAACGGAACGTTAATATAACTAAACTAAACAAACTTTATATCAGCATGTGAAAGTTGGTAGTGAAAGTTATTTCCAATATTGTCTTTTTATATATGCACAGATATAAATTACAGTTACGCATAAAAATACGGATACAGCTGATATTTGAGTATAAAAATGTAGTTGCAATGCTGGTGGACAACAGTTGGATAATCACTAAGGTTCAAATCAGCAGATCCTACAAATGCAACCCTCATTTCTAGTGTAGTTATCACTAGAAATGAGGGTACACTTTACTGCGGATAATTAATATGGTTAGATTATAAATTAAACTAATTCAATCATTGATAAAATATATATAAAATTTGGATGAATACAATATAAAAAATATGTGCATGTAATTAATATAAAGGTAATACTTGATTTTTATTTTATTCCTCCAGTTGAATCGCTTATTAAAAGATGATGAATAATGACAAACGTAGTCTTATATGAATAATAGCATCTTTAAAAATATATAAGAGCAGTATATTCTGTTGTTGTAGAACTTGAAGCAAAACCTATTTTATTCTTCAAGAAAAAAAAAGGAACTTGAGTTTCAAAGAAATATTTTTTGCACTAGCGAAAAAATATATTTTTCGTGCACAGTCAAAAAAATATTCAATTCAAATATCCTGAAGAAATAGAATGTGATGCAAATGAGTAGGTGAGAGTCAAAGACCTAAAGTTTCCATGAATTCTTACTGAGAAGCTGTTTATTTATTTCATGGGTGAAAAGAAATAATGTAAATAATTTAGATATGCTGCAGAGTGTCTGCACATGGAAAATATTATTTATAAAACACCTATAAAACAATAAAAATGGGGAAGCAAACACCTTCTTATTCTTTGCAAATTCATGCCTTTGATTTAGTACTAATTTTATGATTAGTATTAAATTTTGTCTAAGAAAGTATTTCCACTAGTTGAGGAGTTTTCTTTCAATGGAAAAAAATTATGCACATTAAAATAATTAATTTCATGGAATATAAAAATGTCAGGGTTTCATGCAAAAACTAAATAATGCCAATGCAAAATAAGCATTTCATGTCACGATAGTTAATTAACATTATTTTAAATTAAAACAGTACACATTGTTATTCATGATCAAGATAAAAATTTTATCTTACATTGTTTGGCGAAATTAATTCATAAAGTCAATAATATAACTAAATAAATATTTATGATTTTTTAATTAGAGTAGAATATTATTTCGAATATGTAAATAGCTAATTAGTCTAAGCCTGATTCATTGCCATTATTTTTTAAGAGAAAAGATCAAGATATGATTTTTTTTCCTGGACAACGGAGAAATAGCGAAAACAATAGTTATCAACAAACATTTTTTTATATGACCAAATGCAGTTTTGTATATCTTAACTAACAAATTAAATCGAGCTTCAACTTTATCCATGCACATATCACTACATTACTGAAAATTGCAAAATTTATATAATTTAATTTTAAAGGAAAAAGCTTTGTAAACAATTCTTCATGTTTATTTCGCTTGGTTTGTTTTGAGTTGTTCAATATGCATTATTTTAATTTCAAGGAAAGAAAGAACCTTATAGTGAGAGCTTTATAAAAAAAATCTTGTTTATTAGAATTACCAAATACAAAGAGGATTATAATTGTTATTAAATATATCATGAGGTCCCGTGCAATATCCAAACATAAATAATTAATGAAATAAACCAAATATTTATATAGCAGAAATAGGAAATTTATAACAGCATTAATATATTCAAAATTTTAATAAGAAAAAAAATAAGTAACAAAATTTAAATTATCACTATAAAAGCTTTCAAAAGAAATTCTGGTTGATGTCAATAATTAAAAAAAAACAATTGATGTTTCATATAGTTTAAAATTTTAAGGATAGAATTTTAAATATATTTTCATACATTTCTGTTTTGAAATAACTGAAAACAAATAATTATGCAACATGTCTTTGGGTAAAAAAAAA
>JAPMOR010113391.1:57461-74409 GCA_026543865.1 Argiope aurantia | reverse complement strand
AATTCGCAAACCTAAATGCTGATAATGTGAAGATAATTCGCAAACCTTCAAACATTTTAAATTTTTGTTAGTAAGCAGGAAATAATTTCTGAACCTGCAAATTTTACAAGAGTTGCATTTATCTGTCCGTTAAGCGCAGTTCGCACACTCCATGCCAACTAAAGGAAAAACAGAAGTGAGAAAAATTGCAGTGCATCGATTTAGTCCCTTCACTCTAGATATTGAAAAAGGGGAGGGAGAAAATCAATTTTTTCGACCGTTCGAAGGACTCCCCCCCCCTTTCTCCGACCACCTTCCCTAACATCCGTAAGAAAACATTGAAGGAAAAGGAGGGTGCTTCCTATAAAATAGAAACTTTATTGATTGCGGACAGATTTAAATGAGCTTCATCAACGGAACGGCCTCCAGACACAAAGCACGACCTCTCATCCCTCCATTTTGTTTGTTTAAGTATTATTCCCCTAAGTTCACCCCTTCTCCCCTTTCCGGAAGCTAAGGAACTCCCTCTCCCCTCCTTTCTTTACATCTGTTTCAGCTCATTTTATTTTCTTTATCAGTCGGTAGGGCCCTGGAGTAATGTCGTTGGAAAAACAAGGCAGGAGGCAAGCGTGCTCCACTTCCATTTTTTGTTCTGTTTTTCTTTCGGACATTTTGCGAAATTTCAGAAGATGCTGGTTGGGGCCAAAGGATAAAGGGAGTGGAAGGATTTGGTAGTTATTCCCTCCTTCTGGTTCTAGTGGATGTCTTTAAATTCCGTTTGCTTTTTATTCAATGATTTGCATACAGATGGTGGCTGAGTGTGGTTGAGGAGAAGAATTCACAAACAACTTTTTGGGATTGCCTTGGGGTTCTTAAATCCGGATTTTTTATATAAAAAAATATAAGGGAATGAAAATATCTCTTTTGTATATTTAGATAGAAAGGGGGGGGGGGTTTAACCACAAGGATAGAAAACGATTTTTATAAGAAATATTGAAAGAATTTTAGATAAAACAATATGACCACCACTTATATGAACATATGTATTAAATATTATAAATTAAATATAAGAACAGAATAAATCTCTTAATGAAATCTTGAATAATGCATAAGTACTTCTGTTGATAGTAATAAATATATAATCAATTATTTTTAAGTAAATGCTAAAATGCAGATCTTCGTTTCTTTTTACTCATATTCTTTGCAAAAATTTTATAGATAATTATGATTTCATGCCACTAAAAATAAATATTGAACGCACTTCTGTATGAGGAAGACGAGGGGATGAATTTTCTGTAAATATATGACTAAAGAACTGATTCATGGGCCAAACTCGAAGTGATTATACTTTATTTTATATTACGTATCAAGGCGAATTTCTATTTAATCGACCATTAATATACTGAGAAATCACAGAAAAATATACCATTTTCAAAAAAAGAATTGAAATTTTTAAGATGGAATTGTCCGAAACAATTATGATTAAATTATTCTTAAAAAAATAAATGAGTGAGTTTGAGAATTTTTGCTAGTGCAAACACCAGCGATAAGTTGTGTTCTGGAAACAGAAACTCAATCTTTGGAAATTACACTGTAATGATTTTGCTTAGAAAAGTACTCTATAAGCAGCTGTATTCATTAAATTGAAGTTGAAGATATAGTTGATTCTAATAGATATGTTAAAATCTTGAATTTTTTTACTTTTGTGTTTAGATAATTCTTTTAGAACAATCCGATTTATGCAGGACGGTGTGAGGTCTGAAACAAAACAGATTTTAACTTACCTCTGAGGGATATTTCAGTAACCAAGTCAGTGAGTGGACTTGAGACTTCATTGGACATCGTGAAGGAAATAAATTAGTCTCTATATTGGCTGAATTTTATTTTCAGCTATTTTTTCTTTTAAGATATACAGAGTAGAATATTAATAAAATTTTTCGCCGTTAGCGAATATTAAGTAAATGAACATTAAGTCATGAAACAAGCTATCGTATTGCAAATCATTGTTGCTAATTACATTGCAAGAGTTGGTAAACATTTTTGGAATATTGTCTTGCCATTGCCAACTTTAGTTTCCCAATGACTAATAATTTCTGAAATCAAAGCGCCATCTGAGCACGTGAAAGCTTACTGTTAAAATACCTGACCTCAGTCAGTCTCCATGAAGTCCCATTATTATCATATTTCGTTTAGTAATTCATTTAAAAAATAATCAGAATTTTACTAGACGTCTTATTTATTATACAAATAGTACAGGATATAAGATTTATATAACCATAGAACTATTTCTTAATTGACATTGATTGAATAATCTGCAGTATAAATCTGAAAAAGATGAGAAAAATTTGAATTCCAAAATAATTCTTATCATGATATAGAAGCAATAAAATAATTATGAATTGTAAAATAACGATAAATAAGGATAAAATGTTTCATAAAGTAATTTTGCTAATTAGTTTCGGAAATCAAAATGAAAGCAAGAGAATATTCACCAGAATCAATCAACGCAAGTAGTATCTGGCTAATATCTCGTCTAGTAATTGCAAAAGCTGTGGTGTATAATGTATCTCGATAACACAGTTCTGTATCATAATTCAATTCATGCGTTATACCATGAAGTATATATCTGCTAATATTTTTCTAAATTAAAAATCAATCTTACTTTTCAATAATTTTGATACATTACATGTATTATAAAAGAAGAGTGACAGAAAATTGCAGGAACTGGACACTCATTTATAGAGTATCTATGTCTGGAAATATAAATATAATGATCTAGTTTTTAAATTCTTTTGAAAAGATTATATTGAAGAAGCTTTCAATAAAATCCATACTATGTTTTTTTACGGAGTATTATTTATCTAGACAATACAAATTTGTAATTAACGCAATTATTTGCTTTGCTTAGATAATGAGAACAGAATTTCTATAATAAATCTACTTCTTTGAGGAAATTCATATTTTTTTTCCAAGCTCAGTTCCGAAATTAAATTTTGAGAATATATATTTAAAGATTAAAAAAAAATCCTTTGTACTCGTAATAGTAATTAGATGCATAATTAATCCCCTAATACAGGGGCTTGTAATTACTCTGAAATATATATAATTAAGTTGCATTTTTTTTCTTGCCACTCTGTAGGCAATTTTAAAAATCAATATTAAATAAACCTCAAAATTGTGTCTGAGAGGTGAGATTCGAATGTAAAGTATTAAATATCGATGATTTGAAAGTAAAGTTAAAAATTATAATTAACTCTTAAAATTTAAAGTTTTCAATATCTACATAATTTTTAAAAAAATCATTATTTATAACACAATTAAAAAAAGGAATTTAAGGCCTTTCTATCGAAAATAGCACGGACATTCTCGAAGAACAATGTAAGAAATGCCAATGCTCTATCTAACAGCTTTTCAATTTATAACTAACATTTTAGAGACAAAGCCCTTAAGCAAGAAGTTTCATAACCGTTATTCTCTTTTACTTTCACATCCAAGAAGGTAATAAAAAAATATCATCTCACTCGGGCCTTATCATTAGCGGAATCTCTCCCCAAACCCCGTTCTAAAAAGTAATACCCTCCATAAAAATGAAAAATCGCCAGCCGCAATCTTCCACACACACGCACACACTCTTGCAGACGACCGAAGCAAGTGGAAGCTTAAAAGTTCTGAAGCAGCACAATTTTATTTTATTTTTTTTCTGTCCAAAGTTCATGATTGTTAAGAACGAAGCCCGAATGAATAACGATGGCGCTTTTTTCCACCCCCTTTTGTGCTTCTTCCTTTATTTCTTCCTGTATGAAGCGATTTCACTTCCATCGTCGTGATACATTCCTCAATCTGGACAGTGACGGTGGCCCCGTTCTCCCCCAGGCGGAATAAAACAGCGAAGAAACCACCCAGAGCCAACTTGTAACGCTGCCAACAAGCCCCCTCCTCCAAGGAAATGGCCGACGCGATCGTCCGATTCATACACCGATCAAGTGACGTCCAACTTATTTACAGACAATTCCTCCTATCTTTCACTTCATCCTTCCTTGCTGTAGCCTCCCACTGTGAACTTAGGATGACAAACATCTGATTATGTCCCCCCCCCCAAAGTATGGAACTGATAATTGGTCATGGATAAGAAGTTTGATTTTGGAAATTTTTTACAGAAAAATCAAATTTGAGGAATGATAAGTCTGGCCCAAAGCCAAATGGTCTATGAAAAACGAAAAACAACCATTTCTTTCTTTGGCCATGAAGATATTAAAAATTGTTTACTGTATCCAGTTGCGAATAGCGCTGTAAAAAGGAATTCGTTGAGTTCAGACGATTGTTCCACTTTCTAGTTTTGATTTTTATAATATTTTTAACTGATGAGTCTATTTGCGGATTATTGGTTTAACATCTGATATTTTTATATACATTAGCAGTGGAGAATCAGTTTTGAAAACCTACAAGGTACAAAACGAAATAAAATTAATACTTTTCCATGGAAGAAAACAAAATGTAAATTTTTGGGTGAAAATTCAAAAATCCATTTTTACCTGTAGAGACTGAGAAAGAGTTAAATAGTCATTCATAAATAATTTTAACAGTGATTAGAAACCAATATCAAATCACTGTTTTTCGAAATGACCACTGCTTTTTGACATTTGAGTTTGCATCGCGTATTCGATTTCAAAGCTTCCGTCATTGAAAATTATTATATTTCTTGCAACAATTACTGTAAATAAAAAAAGACTGCGAGGATGTCTAAACATTTTTGGTATCTTAATCGGATCTATAAGAGTTGGAATGAGAAATTCCCAAAAGAAAATGCGCAGTCTAAGAAATAAAAGAATTTCTTCCTTATTGTTCATGCATCCGTTTATTCAAGCCTCAAGTATCCATTCTGCATTATTGAAGTATGCCTTTACCATAATCAAATATTAAATTCCTCATACTTTCAAATTTGAGTGAATTTGAAGATTCAGCTAAAAACATATATTGCGAAAGCAAACTAGAGTTTCTACTTTTTATTGTGGACGATGTATTAAGAAAAAACAATATTTCTGTCGTCAAAAATTTCAACCCAAGGTTTAATGAATCTATCAATACTTTAGCTCTGTGCAAACAAAAAAAAAACAAACAATTTTAAAAATATATTTGTATTAGTATTTTTATTTGTGTGTCTGCAGTTAGCAACTAAAACAGAGTTCGATGGATGAAAATTTAATATGTAGTGTTTATAGCAACTTTCGAATCAGTCGCTTTCGGCCAAATATAGAAACAGAAAGGCCAGCCGTTTGTGTGTAAGCGAGCATAGTAATTTAAAAAAAAACTAGATGAATGAAAGTTGGTAAATGAACGAATTTAATTGGCCCACTTATATTTGTATATGAAATTTTGAATGCATTTTGTCAAAGTTTAGATTATTTGCTGATGTGCACGTTTTTATATGATAAAACAAAAAAGAAGCAAACAGGCTAGTTACATAAAATCCACTTTTGTTTCCTTTATATTAATAAATTGCGTCGGTGCTCTTTGCGCTCCTAGGGCCGCACATTTTTGAGCGCTCTAGAAGCATGCTTGGCAAGCAATAGATGGGTATATGCACATTTTTAATTTGCATTTGGGTAATATATTTATATAAAGTATTTTTAAATATTACTATATATTTTATACATGTATAAGATTTTTTTACATTTTAACTATTACTTACTTCACAGACTTGAAAAAGGCTTTAGAGTGCGATATTTGGTAAATCATATTCCCTTGTGCAAAGGCGTTCGGTACGATTTGCAGCAGTATCTTGTTTAAAGACATGAAGGATCGCTCACGAAGTTTCTCGTGTTCTCACATCTCATCTGTTACCGACCGCTAGCGAGTTTTCTCGCGCTGAGGGTCCCGTCTGTTCATAAATAACAAAGTTATGATGAGTTTAGAATGTACAAGTTTCCCAAAAACGTGCTGTTCCAGGCGTATGTTTTACAAATTTCTTTGGTGTCCTTAATGTGTTAAATATTTGTCTCTGAATGGTTATGCATCGATTTAGCCGGGGAAAAAAATGAACGAGATATCTCGCGACCCGGGCCCCAACGTTCGGTCTGCTAAAAACGAGAAATATCGTGCCCGTATGCAATGTGTAAAATTGTACATGTGTCTAATTTTCGGCACGCATGGTAAGTGAAAGGGATACAGAAAAACATTTTACTGTATAGGGTACAGGCGAAATCATTTTTGGCAATATTGGCAATAGAATATGCAGAGAATTCTACAAATTTTGAAAGGAAGAAATTTATCAAATACTGCAAAAAATATGGATTATTAATTGAATAATTACATACTTAAACAAGCACCAAAACTAATTTTATCTCGTTTTAAAATTTTACAAGCAATTTCTGTGAGCAGTACTTAAAATTCCTAAACAAAAACATTTCAAATCTAGTAAAATCTTTAATTAATTGATTATATCGAATGAACGACGTGTGAACCTGATAAATTTAATACGAATTCGCTATATAGTGGATCTTCTATGATTGATTTTATAAGTACAGGAGTTTCTGTTTTACTGATAAAAAAATCACATAAATTATATACCTTCTCTATCTTGAAAAATGGCGGATAAATCGGAATCGAGAAGAAATACCGACATAAAATATGACTTTATATATGCTTACAGAATAATCGTATTTCTTTTTGATCAAAAATCGCATTTATCATTCAAAATCGCTTTATACCAGGAAATATATCTTCGTTATTTGAAGATTTTATGTCAGTTCCCTTTTATTTCTTAAGAATATATTAGCTACATAGAAATGAAATTACTTATGTGAAAGAGTATCTTTTTTTAAAAATATAAGCGCGAGCGCACACACACACACACACAAGAACAGCCAGCTTATTGGCATTTGCTGCAAATAATAAATAAATAAAATAACGTCACAGAAATATGGATCGTTAAATAACACTATATCAATTCATTCATCAGCGATATATATCACAGGAAGGTCGACATTTGATATTAAATAGTATGGAATGTCGAATAAAATATTTGACCACAATGTTTTTTTCTTTATAAATTTGAAAACGTTTGCAAATAATAAATGTAGAATATAGTGATTGACGCTTAGTAAATATATTTATTTCTATTTTTTTTCAAGCACATAAACTGCATATGTACAAAATCAACGAACATTTTATCTCAGGATTCGGATGAATTTCTAAGAAAAGAAATCTCTAAATTAATGATAGTTAACTATATATTATTAAAGGATAAAACGCAATAATTTTAAGTCACTTAAAATTTAAGAAAAAGGACTTCTGTCGATAAATTTTCTGGAAGTACCATGATTAGTTCTACTAGTCAAATGTAAATAAAGATCTTTTAAATTAAATGATGCAATTCAAAATCTCATTATATTTATATATTATACTTTTTTCTCTGAATATTTGTACATATATTGGAATTGGAATTTTTTAATGATTGTTACAAACATTAAGATGCTTTTATTTCACTTGGAAAAGTTTAAGTGTTACATGAAAAATTTAAAAGATAGAATGAAATTCCATATCGCATGATCAAATATATTCCCTAGCTTTGTACACTGGCGCGCACACACTTTACACACACAAAGTCAGTAGTTAAGACAACATCTTTAATAAAATGAAAGTTTACACAGAGACGAAATAATCTTCCCTAGACGAAAGATTTAGCCATGGATTTACAATAGATTAGAATCTAACATCTGCTTGGCTTCGAAATTCGGAGAATTATAAAATATGAATATTAGCATAATAATGTACATTTAGCATAATTCAAAATGTATTCTCAGTGAATAGAACGAATCGTAAATTTTTTTTAATAAAATAGCCCATCCTTTAAACTATTAAAACGCAAGCTCTTTATATATATCTCAAATTAAAGTAATTATATAAGCAACATAATTGAGTTTTATTAATAACACTTAAAATCTTTTAACACTAAAATTTAAAAAGTTTACTTTAAGGAAATGGAAAATCAAAGCAGTCAAAGTTTTCTTAATGAGATTTCTAAAAATATTTCTTATTCATTTAATCCTTACTAACTAAAACAAAATAAAATCAAATACACGAAAAAAAAATCTATTTTTTTTAATTTTTAACAATATAAAAGCATTCATAAATAATCTGCCAAATTTGATATTCATAAGAATAAAAACTTCAGAACGATTACGATATGCGAGTCAAAAATTATACATCAGCTACATCTGAGTTTCGTTCTCATAAATCAAAAAGTATGCGAGAACAGCTAAACAGAATTTGGATAAAGTTGTTAATTACAGAATCACAATTATGAGTAAATAAAGATCAATGGGATCCATAATCAGAAAAAATATTTTTTTTTTCGTTAAAAAGGAAACCAGGAAGATAAATTTAAAATATCCTCTTCTATTATTGTTTTGTAATCAAAATATTTTCAATTCGATATCTGCCAAGAAAATATTTCTCAAGGAGCTAATTTTAATTTTTACTGTTTTGAACAAAAATAATTTCTCGGAACTTCACTAGATGTCGCTGCAAAAGTGCGAAATACGAAAATGCTTAAAAGGAAATTGTTTACTATCGCTTGGACACTTTTTCAACGTATCTTCCAAACCCTCATTTCAACGGATCACATCTTTTGTTGTTAAAAATTCATATTTATATTGTGAAAATGCAAGACAATTTAAGCGAAAGTGATCTTCAATCTTCAAAAATCCATCCAAAAAAGGAAAACCAAAATCTTGATAATGTTAGTAATAATTATACTGGCAAGATTATTTTATTTAGATTAGCGCTATTTTATCACCTATGGAAGTTCTCACTTACGATACATTATCCATTTAATTCCATGTTCTTTTCATAAACATTTGTCGAAGTTTTACAATGATTCAAAAATTCCTTTCGTTCAAAATTGTAGATTCATCAAGACTCTCTTTATAAGAAAATGAAACTCGCACAGAAAAAATCTAAAATGAATCTTTATTTTGAAAATTTCAGTGGAATCTTATGATGATTTTCTCTAATAGTTTTATATAAACTTTAGAAATTCTGTAAAGAAGATAATAATGACCAAGTTTTCGCGATCCCAAAATTTTCTTAGCTCTCTCGTTATAGAACATACGAAGCAAAAGAAGACCAGTTCAATCAAATATTTTCGTAGTATTCTTGGAGAGATTAAAATGAAATTTTACATCACATTAAAAATAACAGATCGGCACTTTAAATGCCAACAAAATTAAAATTTGTTCAATTCAGTCATTAGCAATCGTTTTTTCTACGTGATGAATTTACTCAAGTACCATAGGTGGTAATCAGGTTCGAAATTAACTTTAGGTACTAATTTTAACAAAAGATTAAGTCTAATAAGATGTTATACCACATATAAATGTTTATTGTGCTGTGTTTGTTTAACAGAAGAATATTAATGTCGAATGCTTTTAAGAATAAGTCAATCATTCAAATCTACTTCAATTATTATTAATAATAATAAAATCCGCCCCAGCAGTAGCTGGTTAATAAGTTAAGGTTAAATTAGTTAAATTAGGGTTAGGTTAAATAAGTTATTTATATTTGGCTCAGTTTATTATACCTGAAAGATTCTAGAATTAAATAAGACATTTATCATCTTTGGCTTTGATGGTTATACCCGAAAGATTTTACTCGTAGAATAATTGACATTTTAATTGCCATTATATATATATATATATATATATATATATATATATATATATATAATCTCCAATTTTTAAATGAAAAATATATTAAACAAAATTACATTTTATTTTAAAGCAATATAATATTTAATGCTTAGTTGAAAAATTTCAATTCTCGATTTTTTTCGAACAGTTCTTACGTCGAAACTCAAGGATGCTTCCCAGTTAATAAACAAAAGCCGATTTTACTTACCAGAATCACTGCATCCTTTTCTGGAAAAAGAAAAAGCCTTCTAGTTCTTTACAACAATTTCTTCCTTTCACGAGAATCGAATTGATGATCGTATCGTTACTAGGTGGCTAAAAGCAGTGGTTTAATACCTTAACTGACCATAACACATTTTCCAAAGGCCAGAATTCAATTTGGCGATAGCCAAGGCACCAATAGAGCGGTGTCTTGATGGAATGATTAGTGAAATGTCATGGCCACGTGTAAGAGAGGGTCTACTCAAGTAGGGCCGACGCCGTTCCTTGACGGCTCCGAAATCGTTTGCAGGCTGAAGAGGAAGAGCGCGCAGTCATGAATGCAGTGAGACCAACATCACAGGGTCGCTACCTAAAGAGGAGAAAAGGGTTGCAGGATCTGCGAGACTGCCGATTGTCTCGCCAAACGAGTTGAAATTGTCGCCAAAAGATCGTCCTGAATTTCGGGGCAAATTGCTTGTTTGCAACCGTATTATTTCTTGAGTAAGAAAGAGATCACATTTTTAGAATACGAATCATGTTTGAATGCAATTTATTCTGTTCTTCTAACAGAGTTGAAGGTGATTTACTTAATAATGTAATTTCAAGAAAAATGACGAAAACGCTATTGTCTAAATATTGGAAATATAATAGATCGTTTTTCCAATCATGTTGTAAAAACTGAAATTGTACATTCGAAATTACATGTGATGAGGAAATATGGAATCGCTAAATTTATTGTATATAAAACAGCAAGCACGTAGAAAAATCTTAAAAACATTTTTAATCAAAAACTTATGAGACTTTAAAATAAATGTTTCCAAATTATCCTCCATGTTCACTATTTTCACCAAATTATCCTCCATGTTCATCATTTTGATAAAAGTCATTCAAAATTAATTGTTAAAAATTAACATTTTTATTTTTTTTAAATTGATTTAAAAATATATTAAAAGATAAAGATTTTCGAATTTTTGAATTTATCTTCAATTTCCAAAGTTTTTTTTTATAGTGTTAACGTGAAATTTGATTTCTTTAGAATGTTATATCATATTTGTTTATTAGAGTAAAAAACCAAAATTCTCCAGCTCCAAGGTTATGGAAACCGAGAGTTAATTAAACATTTCCTCGAATGGTGGGGAAATATATTTAATTATTATTGAACGCATTCTTAGGTTTCATTATAAAATGAGTTGGTTTTATTAAATTTTAATTATATAGAAGTTATATAATTAAAATTATATAACTATAATTAGATAATAAATAATATACCTATAATAATTAATATATAATTTTAATAGTATAATTAATATTATATAATTATATTTAATTATATAAAAGTTATATCAAGTTGAAACCTGATTTTTTTAAAAGTAACTCATTAGGTAAAATAATTTTTCAAAAACAATGATCAGAATTTATTAAAAAGTTAGTATTCAGTATTTATTAAAAAGCATAAAATTCAGTATTTTTTAAAATTATGAGTCAACAAGAGGCGTTTTATTTGATCTACGCTTCATTCAATTTGTGTCTAATTAGATGGTCTCTGCTTTTGAATTAGAAGAAATATATCTCAATCTTTAATAAAGGCAACGAATGTATGATTATACGAAAATAATGTGAGAAACGAAAATTTGTTTTCGATAGATATTTATTCTGAAATGGCAAGGATAATATATGTCGAAACACAACGTCGCAGGTCAGTCAAGAAAGATTCAGTGCAGTCTGTGAAATTTTAGATCCATTAAGATGTTCAATAGTTAGATTGATAATTTAAAAACTCATTTTTTCACCAATTCTGCAAAAATATTTTGCTTTTTTATAATTCTGTACGATTTATATACAATTTTATTAATAGTTTAACTATTATAAGGTTTTATTATCATATAGTTTTATTAATATTATATTATTATTAATTAATATAATTATCTTTAAAGCATTATTTCTAAAATCAAGTATCTAAAAGACTATATTAAGATTTACTAACTATATGAAGATAAAATCAAAGGAATATTTTAATAGCTATCTTCCAATAAAAATAGTAACTCATTCGTAGCTTAATACTCTCTTCTTCAGTAGTATTTTTGAGTTTAGATGACGGTACAAAAGGTCTAATCTCTGTAGAAGCGGAAATCAAATGGGAAAAGATGGACCCAGTGAAACAACCCATCCGGTAGAAAAGTACTAATTTCACCAAAAAGCAAAACTGAGAACTAGCTATCAGCACATTTACATTTACGGTCTGTGGAAAGCCAGGAAATAAATAATAAAAAGTAAATATAAAAAAAATAAGAAAAAATATGAAAATAGTGACAAAATTGAAAAGAATTGGGAAAAAAATAGTAAAAATATAAGCTGGAAACAGAACAGAACGTGAGAAAATGTAATGATGCTTACAATTATTAATGACTAATCATCGACCAGTTAGTTTATAGTTTCTTAACAATCAAGATATCAGAGTTCCTGAAAAGCTGGAATTTCACTAAGGTTTGCAGTTCCATTTTCCACCTGCCAGAAGGCGATTGTTTATGATGATTATTCTAAAGTTGACACTCTTTGATAATGGGGGGAATCGTATCTGTAGCTTTCCAACAGAAATATTTATCCCTTTTGCCATAAAAAAGGGTTTCTATCGTCGTCGTCGACATCTGTTTATAAGAAAAAGCAGAGCAAAAGATATGCTTTCAAATATTATTGAGCCAACTCTCTTTCACTTTAGTTATTAGACAATGATTTCTTTATATTTGATGCCCTTGAAGACTTTGAACCATCTTTTCGGCATTTGCTTTCCTTTATTATATGGCTTCCTTTTCACAATAGTTTTCTGATTTTTTTGGAAGCCCTTCAGTGTAATAGACTTTTGGAGATATACGTCTGGCCAATTGGAGATGATATGATTTTTGTTCGCTTTTTGATTGATGATTGGTATATTTTTAACTCTTAGAGAATATCTGATGGGTGACTATACCGCATTGCACCAAATTAAATCTGTGTTAAACCTAAAAATCCTTATCCAAAGAGTGAATAAAAATATATAAGTTTTTTTTCATAAATTCCTTATGTAAACGTTTTATTCTCTCAGAGGTATCTTGTTAATTTTACTACGGATAATACATTTTATATTCAGGCTTTAATAACTGAGTTTATCCATTTATTTTTCTTGAGGTTGCAATGTTCTGGTAACAATTAAGATTTGCATCTTGTTTTGAAGTTAGAGATGATTATTTTTAGTTAGACTTAGTAACTTATAATCGCACTCGGATGATAAAGAAAGCTACTGCTACGGTATCACACTCTTCAAACTTTCATATTATACCAACTGACTGCTTATAAACCAAGACAACAGAGTTAATTTGTTACAAAGTAATACACATCGAGATTCTGCAGTTTGGATAATTTTATCATTCTCGTTCGAAGCTAGCCTGGTAATAAAAATCTAGAATTTAAGATAAGATTAATTTAATTTGAATATTACCTTTAAAAAAATATCTACTTAATGTTGAAGCCTGATACGTGTCTTATGTAATCTTATGTCATGTATTTTCATTTTGAAAGGTTTTGAGCTTGCATTCAGCATAGCTGTCGTTCTCATCTTAGTTCGGCTCAGATTAGAAGTTTGATTAGAAGCAAAATTCTTCTAAATATTACACACATTATATCTCATAAGACACACACAAACATATTATATCTCGTGTGAAACGGAGTATTCTCGTTCTGAAGGGCTTCAAGCTTGTATCCAACTGAAGTATTGTTCTCGCATTTATTCAATGTTCACACGCATGAAATCTGTACCCCACATACAGTACATTCGAAACTAATCTCATGTTTATTTAGCTCTATTTTATTTAAATGTATAATATTTTCAAAACTAATCTCATATTTTAAGTAAGTTTTAATTCGATTGTAGCTTTCTGATAATTTTTTATGCTTTGTTTTTGATTCTGATCAAAATATCGTTGAAACTGGAAAATGAAATACATTTCAAGGCCAGATAAATATATAGAGGAATAGTAACCAATAATTCGTCCGTCAGTAATTTACTGTAAGAAAAAACAAAAAAGCAAAAGAAAATGGGAGAGTTATTTCTCGTTAATTTGAATTATTATCAATCGTAGTCTAACATCTAAAATCTAAAAGTGCCTAAACAGGTAGGCATTTTAATCTAGGTGGTCAAAAATATAGTAGTAATTAATAGTCGCAATATTTAAAACCATTATTATAATTAATTAACTTATATCTTAAATTAACATAAGAAAGTTTTCCTTGCATGAGATAGTATAAGCAATTCAATATTTTTTAACACATGAAAATCTGGAATTCGTTTCAGCTGCCCTTGTTTAATAAACAATATCTAAAAATTAGCAACATATTTTTACCGCCTCTTGTACCACCTCTTGTATAGAATCGTAATCGTCAAAAAATTCGACTCGAGATTTTGACGCATATCTACGCTTCAGACCTGTTTGTCCGAAAATCCAGTTAGTGTAATTATTTTTATCTGTAAATTTGATTACTCAAAAGCACTTCGAACTAGACAGATGATATTTAGTATAAATCTATACAGAATTTTTAAACTTTCATTAAATTCTGAACGAAACTCATTCAGAGGAAGTCTGTCTGTCTGAATATAAGTTAACATGATAAATATAAAATGGTGAGCGCTAAATGGATCCACTTGGATTCAAAGAATTCACATCTAAAGCGTAGATACCTATCAAATTTTGAATCAAAACTACTAAAGTGTTTACTGTCTATCGGTCCGTACTTTCACATGCATGCAAATGCAATATTTAAAAAATGCAATGAATAAAATTTATAATTTGAATAATATAAATAGTATAAAAATATAAAATTGAAATATATGTAATTTAATATGTGATTTTGTGACTACATTTGTAATTCTGTTATCAAATGTTGGTTTCAATTAATTGACAAAAAGGCATCAAAATTTACATTGGATGTTCTAGATCCTGGGAAGTAATTGCATTCCAGTGATTAATCTCCAAAGATCGCACCTTAACAGGTTCTTTCGTAACTGTTATTCACTATTGGTATATGATTACACTTGCGCGAAAGTCTCCAGAAGACTATTGTCGATGATGTTATAATATTGTTAAAATATTCAATCAGAAAAAAACAATAACTTAGATTAATGTTTAGTATGATTTGCTGCAATTTAAGACGAATAAAAGTAATTTGATCAAATAATGGCATGCAGCTGTAAATATTAAAGTTTATATAGAAAGAAAACTACGAAAAACATGACATTTTTCTTCCATAATTTTTTTCATTCAAAATTGCCATTATTCTTTTCCATGAACCTTCTGTTTCGCATACTATTACAAATGTTTAACAATATGGACGTATAATTAAATTGATTCGATACAAAATTACAGATCGTGTCAGGGAGTAATAAAATCGGACACCTTAAAAGCCATTTATAACGAGTTTTACGCGAGACGGTTTATGGAAGTCAGGCACGCAGGTTGAATGTGTTATTAGGATACAGCATTTTAAATGTGTCTCGTATATCTTGACGCTTTTTTCTTGATTTCTTATGCACATTTTCTGTAGTTATAGCGCTAATACTTTGCCCATGATACACAAATGTTTTTTGCATACTTTGACGTATTTTCCCGGTTTTTTAAGTGCATATTTGGTAGGGATGGAAATATCTCACTCTGCTAAAATATTGAACACATGTAACATGCCCGTGTTTTATAGCAAAATTTATGAATAGAAAAATGTATAGTATATAACTTATGAATAGAAAACGCAACCATGAAATTCCTTTAAATATCAGGGTGTCCCATAAGTTTCTTTCCTATTTCTAATATGAATTGAATACACAATATTTACTGTTTAAGATATTATTTATTTTGTTATATAAGAACCCTTTTGTTCTATTACTTTCTTCCATCTCTCGGGAAGCCTCATTATGCCTTCTTTCGAAAACTGTTGTGCTTTGGACAAGATATAATCTTCGAGGTGCGCTTTTATTTCTCTTATGGATTTAAAGCGCTTAACGCGAAGAGAATTTTTAGAGGCAGAAATAAGTAATAATGAGCTGGAGTGAGATCTGGAGAGTATGCAGGATGCGGTAAAACATCCCAATCAAACTATAAGAGCTTCTCTCTTACGACTAATGCAATGCGCTATCATGATGAAAAAAAAAGCCCCGTTGGTTTCTTAATTCTGTCATTTTTTTGATATGGCGGCTTTTAATCGATCCAGTTGATGACAGTATTTCGTAGAATTTATTGCTTCATCTTGAGAAAGGAGCTCGTTGAAAATTACGCCTTTCCAATCCCACCAAATGGACAAAAGAACTTTTTTGAGGTGTAGTCCCGGCTTGGGGTGTGGTAGAGCTCTGATACGACTGAAACCGATGCCATAGACGGCTAAGCCTGCATGCTTGTACAATCAGAGCCAGATGAGGCCGTTCATAGCGCGACGAGAAAGAAACTTTTGGGACACCCTAATAAATGAAATTAAATTAAAAAGTCATGTAAAATTATATGAAACTGATATGCCCAGTAATATTCGGAATAAATATATTTTCTAATATATCTTAGTGTCCGTGCTTCTGAACAGAAAGACATTGCATACTGTTTCTTCTTTTTCGATCTTTGCCTTCGATAGGAAAGGGACTCGATAACTTTGAATGCCATTACACACTGATTATGATAATTTAATATTTAACATTTCAATGGACTTTATGCAGACTTTAAGTGTAAAACATACTTGATAACATTTTCTTTTATTCTGAGAAAAAAATCTTTACTGAGATCTTTGAGTTTCCGATTTTAGAGGAGTATTACGGAGTTCTTGAACTTAAGGTTCTTAACCTCTGGACATAACAAGTGAACAGAGTAATGGCATGGCAATGATATTACATAGTAAGTGGTTTTATAAGATAAATAAGGGATTTACTTCGTACAAAATATTATTACTAATAAATCTGGAGAGAAAATGCAGGGAAGAGAAGATAGATTTTACAGGAACGAAATTCGTCAATTTCGGTCCAGAGTCATGTCGATGGGGTAAAGCTATGATGACGACTTAGACATGAAGAAGATGAC
>JAPMOR010113391.1:0-36558 GCA_026543865.1 Argiope aurantia | reverse complement strand
TGGGGGGACACCTCGTAATTGAGGATGAGAGGTTTCCTTCATGGTGGTTGGTTCTCATCACCCTTATGGGTATATGAAAGGGGGAGGTTGGTTACCTCCCATCGATGATGAGGTGTACTTCCTTAGATGCCGTTGATGACCCTTAGGACTCAACCACAGTACCCTCAGAAGCTACTGCGCAACTTCGACTTAAATCGTTGACTTCGTCAGCGGGTTTGTCTATGACAAGGGCCATAACTAACAACAACATTTTTAAAACTCTGTAAGAGATAGTATATTTTTTATGATTTCCTTTCTTGTCATTATATGAATATAACAAAGATTACAGTTAAGATATTCAATGAAACACTATCTTGTTACGAAATAATTGCAGTATGAGCAAATAAGAGCAAACACTAACGATTTTTTCTTCACATTTCTAAGTCACCATCACGTTTCAGGAATTGAAGTGAATGATGTCAACCCAATTATGTGCCACCTTATGCACCAGATGATTCGATTGCTTCTCCTTTTCCATGGATGCTTGTCAAACAAGAGCGTGTGGGAAAAAGTCGTCGTCATTCCATACACACCCCTCTAGCAGAAAAAGAAGAATAAACGTCTCGTCTCCTAGGCCTAATGAAACGAGAAGAGAATTTTTCTCCAAATCGACCTCTTTTTCTTATCATTCCATTTTTTTTTTCTTTTTAGAGAAGAAGGAAAAGACAGGAAGAGGACGGATCATTTAACACTCCGGTTGTTTCCCGTTCCGGAGGATGAGTAGCGTATCGATGAATGCGAATGCTGAATCGGAGGTGGATGGGTAAGTTTCCTCTCACAAATGAAACTCGGAAGTCTGAACTTATTCTTATTCCGAGCCTTAACTACTTCCACAGGACAAACTCGGAATGAGATTAAAGGAAAGATATCTATTGTTGTAGAAAATGAAAACAAACAATACATGGCGGTCGGTTGTAATCGCTTATGTTAATATTCATCAATCTTTGTGCAAGTTCATTTGAGCGAAATTGCAATCTGCTGTTTAATGAAAACGAGGCTCACTGTAAAGAGGCTTTACGAGATTTTTGGCCATTCTAAGGCTAAAACTCAGAGAATAGAGCCATTGGTAATATTTTTGAAAACAGAATTCAGTATCTTATTTTTTGAGGAGCATGTTGTTTTAAATTTTGCTTATTTAAGTTATTATCATAATATCAAATATAAGTCAATCATGAAGTGGATTGAACATGGATTGAACACTTATTGTTGGTTATCGTCATGCACTGCGTCCACTGATTTACTTAAGATCCAATACTTTATGTAAGGGGAAGGGGGGCTCCTATACTAGAGATTATACTAAGCTTGCTGTGATCACTCACGTTGGGTTTATAGTTATTGAATTCATAACATACAATGAAGGAGAAAGAAACAGACTTACATGTGATGAATTTCTTCAAAAACTTGTTGCATATTAATAATGTTACGAAATTTCTGCCGGGGTTCGTTTGGATAGTGGAAGTTATATGGTGTGTAGAACGCTCAATCAGCAGGCGGCAGTAGAAAAAGAAACAACGACGTTTATTTACACGAAGACACACAGGACAGCACAAAAGCGACAACTATATACAGTATAGAAGACGATTATCTTCAGCCGAGACGTGTACACAGCATACAACAAGAATCTACTGCAGACAGTAGCGCACAGCTTAGTTCGGCACTAGCTCTACTCCGTCGCTTCCGACTATTCCGCTCTGTAGCTTCCGACTATTCCGCTCTGTCGCTTCCAACTACTCCGCTCAGTCGATTCCGCTTACTCTTCTTCGACCACTCCGTTCACTCTGACCACTGGCTTGAACTCCTACTGACTGACTTCGTCCATTCTGTCTTCGACTTTGGCTACTCGGACTTCGCTGCCGTCGAACTCGGACTACTCTTTCTGGCAGCTGCAGCCCCTTTTATAGGTCTCAGGAGGCGGGGCTAGAAGCCTCTCAACCAATCAGGAACGTTCGAGGCGTATCTCGGTTCCTACTGGACGGATCGCGAAAATTCTCGATGTTTCGGGCATAATCTATTTTGGCGCCAAAGTCGCCAAATTCGTCACCAAGTCGCCAAATGGTCGCCAAGTTTGTCGCCAAGCTCTGGTATCCCCGACGCGACCAGACGGACTCCGTCCATTCAGATGACTGTAAAACTTTCTTTCTCTTGATGGAACAAACTATGCTGGGAAGCCGAATTGCAGGTTTGTAACAATAAATTGGGTATGAAGAGGAAAAACCATTAGCTTTGCTCGCTCCATTTCTATATTTTTAAATAAACCTGTTCAGAGACACTTGTAATTCCAAAAATGTTCTATTTTACAACAAAGATATTAGAAATGTAAAGATTTATCAAGATCTGCAACTAGAAGTTTTGAAATTCACAAAATTTTCTTTTTGAATATGAGAAAAAAAATGGAATACCATACAAAAATTTCCGTTTCTCTTAAAGTGAAAACTCACAAATACTTAAATTTCTACTCTGCATACTTCATGATTATTTACTTTGTATGTATTAAATAGACAGATATTTATGTGTTTTTATCACGACTCAGACTAACTTACAATGACGTTTTAACTTGTTTATTATAAGAACTATTTGGATATTTTCTTTATAGTAATATTTTAGAATTCCTTTTGCCTTAGTGCTTGGAATGCATACCTTTGGAATTTGGCACCTGCACGTCAATGAACTTTCCCGGCAGAATCTTGTAAAAGAATACTTTTGTTTCCAATATAGAGAGATTTTATTTTAGCATCAAAATAAATGTTGGAAATTAATATTTTAAGAGGGTTTGAATGGCTTATTTATAAAATCAAATATAGTAAACCCAAACAATTTAATTTAATGATTAGAATAAAATGGCAATGGACGACTTACATTAGTTAGAAATAATAGTTTATTTCCCTCATGACAAAATGCTTCTTAGAGCACCCAGTGTCGGAAATCCAATTTCCAGTTAACGAAACAACATCATGAGTACCAGCAATGACTGCTGACTGCTTCCTGAGGATTCCAATTACTGCGGAGTCCCAGGCAAATTTTTCTCTTGGTACTTACAGGCTTAATAACTTAAAATGAAGTCCTGTCATTCCGTTTCTTTCCTCTCCCGAGACAATCTGTGCAGAAGAGGCATCATATTCAGTGCATCCTCCCAATTTATCTCCCACTTAGGGCACTCCATATTTGCCAAAGCATCGTCATCAAGCCGGATTCACTTCCGCATAAATATCCATTTCCAAAATGGAAGATCTCTCTATCTCTGCTGCTATCGATTCCTATCTTTTGGATCCGCTGCCAAAACAAGGATGATTAAACTCTCATTAAGATGCCCACCCCCTTTGTAGACCCCTACGTACCCTCTCCCCCCTCTTCCTCTAGTCACGATACTCTTCATTTGTCAGGGAAGCTCGGAAGAAAGGTCCTTTGGTAGCATTCAATTTTTCATAATTGAAGAAATTCCGCGGATCTGGCGATCCTCCAGATAAGAGGGACCGTATGGACAAAAGGGTTTGGCGATGAAGGACATGTTTTTTGGCAGCCTTTTTGGTGAAATTTCCTGTTGGCTGTCTTTTCCTTTTTGTTTTATGTTCTTTTTTTCACATGAATTGCGGAAAGACTTTAATAAATGCTACATTTTTAACGAGCTCTGTTAAGTCTTCCTTTTTTATGGAATCATTTGGAGAGAAGAAAGAAGAAACGGTGGTGTCGTGAGTTGAGAGAATTTACTGTTAATAAATGAAGAATGTATGAGCTCGTAAGAAATTTTTATTTGAGCCTGTTTTATAGTTTTGATAATAAATATATTTTGGTTCTAAATAGATATCAAAGTGTTTTCGTTTTCTTGTCTAAATGAACTATTAAAAGGAAATGATGTTTTTTTTTCAAATTCTATCGTAAGATCATCGTACATCAGTTTAAAAATGAAATTATTTAAATTTATATAATTCACAAAAAAGTGGTTCTATAATTCTGAAGAACAGTTCTATAATTCACAAAAAGCGAATATTAATAAAATATGTTTCAGCAGATCTTACGAGCTAAATCTTTTACTATTAAGAATGAAATTCTTAATTTCAAGTAGAATATCTTTGTAATAAATACCTCCCAAATATTTCCAGAGTGTTTTAAAATATTTATCAATATATATCAACCTACTTTGGTAGTACTTACTTACATTTAGAGGATTGCATTTCATTTTATAAAATCGCAGCACACTTTCACTTATTTAGCTTTAATAAAAACTTTTATGAATTTTTCATTCTATATTCCTCTTTTTCACATCATATACAGAGAGAAAAAATGTATAAATTAATAGTTACTTGATATTTATCAAATATGTAGCCAATTTAGAATCAAAATTTCTCTTTTAGGATATAAAATGATGTGACAACAGAGCATAAACCTACGACAAATTCTCTTAATTACCAAATAACCAAAAATATAATAATTCACCTATTTTTCTATTTTTTTAAAGAAATCATTTAAAAACAAAAGATAATTCAGGTGAAAATCATGGCTTATTCTACTGAAATTTGTTTATAATCATAATTTCATCAAAATCTGGAAATGCTTCTTCTATGGTTTTAGCTATTTGCACTTAGTGGATAACTTAGCTGACCAATCAAATTTTAAAATTCGTAATCTGTTGTTATATAAAACGTATATTAATTATAAGAAGAACTAAATAAAAGAAGCTATATAGAACTTTCCACTACTAAGGAAAAAACAAACAAAAAAAGCATAAAACTTCATGTAAATTTGATGAACCAGCTAACAAAGGCTAATGATTTGCAAAGCAGGATTCATTGATTTTTCTGCTGAATATTAAATCCATAAATTGCTAAAGTTACAAAAAAACATTACTTTTTTTAACTCATAAGATAAAAACTCTCTGAAAGAGCATTAATATAATTCATTTTTTCTTCTTACTCAGAAAAAAATTCTCGTTGGTTTTCATAATGAAAGGTAGTCTTCTATATAGAAAAAACGAATTTAAAACTAAAAATACACACAAAAAATTTTGGGGCAGTATAAATTATTGAAAGATAAGAGATTTTACAGAAGATGTTATGGAATAAAAAGAAATACAAATCTCAGTTTTTTCTGAAGAAACATTACAACAAAGCACGTATAATGTGCATTCTAAAATGCTAAATATAGTCTCTAAACGAAATCGGTTCATATGATGCCATCTCACATGATTAATTGTGTTTATCATAAATGTAGTGATGTCACAATTAGATGAATAATTGAGTTTGGAATATAACGCATGATGTCACATTCACGTGATTAATTGTGTTTGAAATATAAAAACACTTAATTCCATAACCACTCGGTTAAATGTGTTTGTCTATAAAAACATCACACCACTCAGTTATATCACACCACTCAGTTAAATGTGTGTGTCGTATAAGGCGATTTCATTATTACATGATTAATTGTATATTATAACTTGTATCATATAATATTATAATTGTATAATATAACTTGTGATGTCACAATCACATAATTAACCGTGTCTGTCATAAAATATCCATTTATACTCTTTCTAGTCTTGTGCTATGCCATGCCGTTTGTAACCTAGCTAAATACTCAATTAATTCCGAAATTAAAATGTCATAGAGAATTTGACATACAACACGTATATGACGTGATTCCGTAGGGAGTTATAAGGTTCCACACACTATTTGAATAATGACTTTATAGTACCCCAAATATTTGATTCCAAATAAGCTCAGGACATGTAAAACATCGATACGAGCAAAGATCACTATGCAAATGGTTATGTTTAAAACATTTCATCATTAATATTACTTTGTAATTTTAAACATTTATGCTAGATATCTCCCGAGAATCCCTAACATAGACTGAGTGAAGCTGAACTTCATAAATGTTTGATGATTCATTATATTAAATCGCTCCATTTTGTTATATTTCCTTTCAGATGCAGGTATTGTATGCCAAGATTTACATCCAGTGCCGAGGGCATCACGTCGACTGATAGAAGACCTCCAAACTGGGCACACCCTCGTAATTGGATATGGGGAAAGTCACTGGCTCTATACAGAGCACGTAGAGGCCGGGATATGAAAAGGGATTAAAGTCAATTTGATTTGAAAAACGACGATCGTTTGTATTAAATTCTAATAATCTTGACTGTCTAGAGGAGTCGTAATTGGGTTCTGGGCATGCTTCACATTGTAATGTGAGAGGATTTTCGTAGGTTGTTGGCATACGAATTGAAACATACTTTTGCAAGGTAATCGAAGAGCCGTGCAACCTGTGCAAAAATATATTATTGCAAAAATACTATAATAAAACATACACGAATAAAATTAAAAGATGCATTATTTTTCGAAAAAAATAGCAAAATGACAGTTTTAAATTATTTCTTCAATGTATAGCCTTATAACGGTAATTTATCTAAATTATATGTATCCCACTCATGAAGTTTAGCATCTACCGTGTTCATTTACACTAGGGAAAGAAAGAGAGATCAATAAATTTCCTCTGAATGAAATTTGTTCAAAATTTGACAGACATCTAGAAAGACCACATATCAAATTTTATCCGTTTGGCTTAAAGCGTTTTTTAGTTATCTTGTTTACAGATAGACATAATGCAAAAAAAAAAAATGTATTCTAAGAGGTTTGAAACATGGAAAAACGTCAAAATTTAGTATTTAAAGTTTAGCTTAAATTAGTTTTTTTTAAACATTGCAATATTTTGCCTTTATGATATTCGTTCTGATCTCTGATTGAGAAAAAAAATAATTAACGGTTTGCAGGCTCTTCAGATTTTTGTATGATTCTGACACCCTTTTCAGGTACCTGTCAATGTGCGTTATGCTATGGATGCTATGTTTGCTAATTATAGCCTTAATGTAAAAGCAACGCTTAATAGAAGCCAAATTCTATCAAAGTTTCGCCGTGAATATATTCTTAAAATCTCTTTCTGTAAATAAAATATCATTACAACTATGTAATACAGCAATTTGGAAAAAGCATTTCTGGTCATCTGTCGTTATTGTCATGGTATAGATTATAAAAATAGATAACTCTTTTTTAAGTCTTTTAGAGTGTATTTTAAATAGCAAGTTAATCTTTATTAATAAGGAATGTGTATCCGTATCTTTCTCTGTGTGTGTTAGAGGCAATAAGACTAACCATTTTTCTTGGCACATAAATACATTGAAGGGCAGGAATTTACCCTTTAGAACGATTTATTTGAAATAATAGTTAGAGTCTTAATTTATTAAAAACATGGCAAAATTTTGATGGTTTTCTAGGATAATATCAGAAATTATTACAACATAAAAATTTTTTCTACATCACCTTAAATATATATAAAAAAATTCTTTTCTTTGATATTAATTTTTTTATCATAAGATTTTTACAGTTTTTAACTATTTTTTTTAAAAAAAATATTTGAAGCATATTTTATAACAATACTTTTTAATTCGTGAAGTAAGGAGCGCAAATCGTTTTCATTGTTGCTACTAAAATTCCACTCTGAGATTTTTATTATTATTGGTGATTTAGATTAGGAGATTGGGCTATTGTTCATGTTTAGAAGGGTTTTAGTACAAGATATACTTCTAATAATTTTTGGAATATTTTTGTACTGAAATATCTATTTTAAATTAACAATCAAGCAAGGAAGAAAGAGTTCTGATATCTACTTACGTTTAAATATTGCTGCACTTTCCTGTAATTTAATTGTATGCATAAAATAATGTCAGAAAATTAGAGGAATAAATAGCATATTGAATAGATGGTGTAAATTTTTAAAGTGTTCTGAATTATATGTGTATCAAAATTTGGAGTTTAAAAATATTTTACCAAGGAAATCTTTAAGACCTTCTAATAAAAAGCATTTGATTCAAATCCTGAATATTTTAATTAAAGTTTTCAATATATTTAAATCCCTGATGACCTAAGGGAAATTAGTCTGACAATAAATCATAAAACTAAGAAAAAGATTCTATGATTTAATGATATTTTGGCGATGAACCTAATTATCTATTTCTTCAGTCAGCGTTAGTTAATTATCACGAGAAAATTATAATCATTGCTTTATTTAGATTAGGCAATTATTAAAATCGCAAGCGTAATTTCATGTCTACACACTTAATTTTTTTAGCATTTGAAGCTAATTATTGCATAATTTAGAGGAATAATCATATCATCATGGAAACATAAGTTATTAGAAACTTAGATAGCTCCTTGATACTTACGAGCATATGTATCAAAAATAAGTTACTTTTCAAAAAACAATATATAGTTTATAAAACAAAATATAGTTTTATAGTAATTCAAAACAATACCACAAACAACATTTGATTTCATAACTTCATGAAAGTGAATTAACTTCTTTTATAAAAACTTTTCCTCAGCTTTTTTAAAATTATTTTGCCCTAACACATTTTAATCACAAACAAAATTGCCGATTAGTTTTTTTCACCTTTTGTTATTAACGTCTGGCTCGGTCAAAATTCGAGAAACGAACTTCACCTTTTCTCGTCGGCCGCCAGCCACTAAGTTCACTTTCATCGAAAACACTGGGGAATATTCCTTCTGGGGGTTTTAGGGGAAAAAAAATTGAACAAGAAACGTAAATAAGTTTCTTTTTTACTTGTCTTTTTCCCTATTCTGTCTTCCCTTCTTTTCTCTTAACAGTATCCTCCACAATGTCAAGTTCTATTTTTATTTTGTCTTTATAGTTCTTTATTAGTTTCCTATCCCATTATTTTTTTCACCTTCTTCTTCTTTCTTCCCCTTTCAATTCTCTTCTGTCTTCTTCTCATTCTGATATGCAGTTGCCGTAATAAGAAGCTTTATGGAGGTGTCTTTAAATGGATATTTCTGGAATTTTCTTCTATTCTTTTGTCCTTTTTTTTTCATCATTTGAAAACTTTCCTTTGTTCTCGCTTTTGAATGAGGGGGGAGAAAGACAACACGATTAAAACTTGATTCCCTGAAGGCTGAGAACAAGTTTCTTTTCGGCGCTAGTTCCAGAGTTCTTTGTGTCATTTTTAGGAAAGGAAAAAGCCTATTTCGAATGCAGTCCTCCACCCCTCCGTCGAAAGTGTTTAATGGTTTTTCCTTTCAAAACAGAGGTTCTTCTCCTCCAAGAGGAGTCGTCACACATTCTGGATATATAGATATAGATAGACAACACAGCCTGAAGGGAAATAGAATCGAAGGCTTATTTCTATTTTTTTTCAGCGATACTCTTCCAAAAATTATTCTTAGTGTGTTCGAAAGTATAACTTGAGCCAAGTATTAAGAAGAAAAGAAATTCAATTAAAACTTTACTTTGATGATAATTTCAACTCTTGTTTGGCTTCGGTCGGTGCCTTCTTCTTTCCGAGAAAACATTTCTAGTATCTTTATTTGGATCAGAAGAAACCTTGCCGAAACTTTTGAATATGTATTTAAAAAAGGTAACTTCTGGGATGACGATCGATTGGCATAATTTCTGGAACTAAAAGAAGCTACAACAGCAGAAATTTAAAAGAATGCTTGAAATTCTTATTTCTTTTGGATTTAAAGATCTTGCTTATATTTGTTTTTGTAAGTTTCTCATTTAATTAATGCAATTAGTCGAAAATAATGAAATTGGCAGTTGGTTTGATAAGTACCAAATTAAACTAGTATTGAAACACATTGAATTTATATACGTTTATACATTCAATTTGAGAAAAAAAAAGATAAAAGAATGAATAGTAAGAATTTATAGTTTAAAGCTTTTATTCATTTTATAAAAGGCATATCATTTTAACCCAATATATTCTTTCCTTTTAAGAAATCCATATTAGATACAAATCAATAAATATTCTATATCTACACATATATCTCGGATGTACTTATCTATATGAATCTGCTTGGATTCTAAATAATCAGATATTCCAATGGAATAGTTTCAAGCTCTTAGACACAAGTCCTTACAGTAATATTTTTTTTCGATAAGTTATTATGACTTTGCAATGCTCAATGAATTAAAAATAGTTCTCGAAAAATTCAGAATTAACTTCTTATGTTCCGAATAAGAAAAGAGGTTAAATGTGGTTTAAACTTTTGAAGGGCTCAATTCCGAATTTTGGTGGAATTTTGGAAGAAGATTCAATCCTTCACCTTCAAATTATTCGAAAATAAGAATTTTTGTTTTTAATTATCAAGTCGAAACTAGTAGGATTAGTACCTTTTTTTTTTCTTCTTTTGAAATCAATCGATTTCTCCAAAAACATGCAGAAATACAATATGATAAGTGAATAAAATCTTCAAAGAGATAAATTTGTTTTCTACTGACTTAATATTGTATGCCAATTTTAAAAAAAATTACGTGACAAACATTTTAAAAGTCTAAATCTAAGTAAAAAAGTCTAAGTGAAAAAAAGAATATACTTTCTTTTCAGACATCAGCATATGCATTAATAATTATAGCTACAATATTCTACACCTTCTTAATAGTAATGAATTACATTGTAGAAATATCAATTTTGTGGTAAAGTGAATTTCAACACTTTTCTATCTAAAAGCAAAATTAGAGATCATAGAAAATAACTACTTCAGAGGTGTAATACTAAAATAATTTAGAAGTGTTGAATTGGCAAGATATATCCAACTTAATCAACGTTAAAGAGTTCAAGAATGTCTTAACTTACCTCTTGAGCAATGCATTTCAGTTATTTCTTTTAATCTGTTCAATGCAGATATTTGTACACTACAATTCGAACTGAAATCTCTGGACCACTGGTATTTAAAGAAATATTCAATATTTAGAAATTTACAAACACATTTAAAGTATCGTTCACACAACAACAACAACAATCTTCTAATAAAAACATTTCTGTTTAAAACACAGACGTGCAATAGTTTATTCGTAACTGAAATAATGTATAGTAGTCAACAAAAATAACAGAACACCTGTGTATATAGTAGATATGAATACATCACGGGTTTCAATTAACATTCTTTTTTGTAAATAATTAATCGAAATTTCCAAACACAATTAAAGAGCAATTATTTGATTTCCTATTTAAATAATTTCAAAATCTTTTCTATCCAATTATTGAAGTAATATTTTAAATGACATTCATTTTATTACATGTATATGAAAAATAAATCATATATTTTTCAAACGATAAATTCATCGACAATTTTTCACAGAAAATAAAAGTAAAAATATTCTTAGAAAAATAGAAGTTTTGTAGTTAAATTAAGGATACATATCCACTTTAAAACTTATATATATTTTTAAATTATGTTACGCAGCAAGTTAATTTACATGAATTCAAAAGTATTCTTAATGTACATCTGAGAATTCCGATCAAAAAATTTTTGGGTCTTTTTACACGTTGTTTTTTACAAAAACTAAAAAGAAAGATAAATATTTTCTATTTATCATAGCTTTATATTTCGTTCATCATTTATACATTTCTTTTAGATAGAGAGAAGAAACAGAATGATAAATGTGAACGAAACCATTCAAAAGTAGTTAATACAGTAGAAAACAGTGTCCTACTTTGAATAATTTACTACAGAATGCTAGCAAGGGAAAAAAAATTGGAATGCGGAGAATATTTAAGGTCATGAAAGATACAATCATTAATACAAAAGCTTTTTCCCGATATTTTCTTACAGAAGAATTTGTTTTCTCGTTCATAGCCTTCTTTTTGTTTTACGTTAATTTTTTACTTAATGTTTTCGTATCTGTCTTGTGCAAGAACCAATGATTTAAGACCAATTTGAATGATGATCCGTATGTCTGAGAGATATTTAAAAACATTATTTGCTTTTGTGTGAAAAAGCGTATCAATCAAAAGCCATATTTTCTTGAACTTCTTCAATGGTGTCTTGACATTCTTTTTTCAAAATGGAAAAAGCATAAAAAGCGAAAAAATAAGACAAAACTATAAGAAACATTTTGTTCATATGAGTTACTTGCCAAAATCGCGAAGGTCTAGTATCCCATTTTTTTTGAAAAAGATTAGCATTGTGTATTCCTGACTTATAGTACTTCTGAATATGAAATTATCGTCTGCTTTGAAGTGGTTAGGTTCTTTTTCTTTCAATTTTCAATTTTTATTTTTGTCACTTTATGTTAATCGGAAACATACCTTCCTTACATAAAAAGAAAGTGTTTATTTTTTGTAACATTGATATTCAGTTGAAATAATATAAGCATCTATATATTTGCTTCTTGGACGTAAAATATAACAATGCAAACAAGACTTTCAGTTGAGCAAGGCATAGACTTTTCTGTATAAGCTATTTTATTTTGGGCTTACTTTATCGTTACAGAAAAAGTTTTGTAATAGTTAAAATTTTCAATTCAAGAATTATATGAATATCTACATTTGAAAACCATCTAAATTTTATTCCTCCCCCCCCCAAAAAAAATAGATCGTTTCTGTGAATTTCTCAAAGGCTTCTACTATACAAAATTACAATATTGATATGAGTATTACTTTTATTTTTTTTTCTTTTCCTTATCTAATAATTTTTAGATAAAAAGTACTAGAAACTTCTAAAAAGTTACTTGTTTCTTTATTTTATTCTTTATTTTTTTTTTTCTTTATTTTTACGGGATAGACTTCATTCATGCATTTCATTCACTCAACCACAGATCGTAATTTACCATCTGAATCAGATCCAGTATCCCCAGTGGTATTACTCTTTACATGGAGGACTGTGACAACAACAGATATATACATGCGCTAGCCACCACACACACGGAGAGTCTTCGGCAGGAAGGGTTCGAACTCGCAACTCAAAGGATGCGAATCCAACACCGTACCAACCACGCTATTCCGGCTCCCCACTTATGGCGAGTATTAAACGACGTTCCCTTATCCTTTCCTGAGATATCGGTATAGTATTTATTCATCTTTGTACTATTTTTAATTTGCCAATGAAGATCAAGTGACCTGTTCGGATATGCTGCAGAAACAAACACTTTACAGATTTAGATATATTAATTATCAATTCATGAGCAATTTAGATAAATATAGTAGGTAAAAGTAAATTATGTAAGAAAAATTGGGAGTTTTAAGTCGAATTTTAAGAAAGCTGATAGCTAGTTTAGTTTAGTTATATTAACGTCCCATTTTAAAGCAACGCTAGGTTAAGAAAACTGATAATAGACTATCTAGATAACATGTAACGTTTTTAGTATCTGAAACTAACTTCTTATGTCTTATATTTTCCCTTAAGATAAGCAAGATAAGCTACATAATTTCAGCACTTAAATTATGCAACGTTCCAAAAAAATAATTTTAAATATTAGGATAATCGTCACAAAATTCCTTATTGAACCATCTTTTTTCTATGAATATTCATAGAATACTTTTTTTTTATTTAAGTAGCATTTTTTTCTTACCTAATAGACTTAAAAGATTTTCAGTGTACTCTAAAATAAACGTTTTTTTTTGTTTGTTTTTTTGGAGGAAGCTTACACGTGGCTTTTAGAATATTCTAGTACTTTTTTCTTTCTAAAGGAGTCTAAACTCGAAGGGGAAAACAAATGTGAATTCAAATAAGGGGATATTTAGTCGACTTTAGATTTTCAGTTTTCGGAAATTCTAAAGAGATTAAATGTAACTTAAGAATTAAAAAAAAAAGAAACATAAATCCATCTTCCCAGAAAATAGAAGATTTAGTGAGATCCATAAAGTCAAATTTATCTATATTACTGATCATGTGATAACCAATTTCATATTATGCTAGTTTTAAATGTAATTGACTTTCCACTGATTCTTTTACTAGAAATATTTAATTTTTTACTAATTCTTACTCGCCTTAAAAAATCTCAACTTTCATAACAGATTTTAATTTTAATCACCCTTTTTATTTTTATTTTTAAAAAAAATTATATTTCGAATGACTGACTTTTTAACTTACTCTTTTATGGCATTCCGATAACTTTTTTTGTTAGATTCAAGCAAAAATTTGATTTATTTTATTACTTTATCTCAACATAATAAAAAAAAAACTGCAATTTGTTTCATCATTTTAAATTTTCACGAGATACAATTATAATCATTTGATGTATGCTGAATGCTTTGTATTAGTTTAATTTTAGAATAAGTCGTGCATCTTGGAAGGAAAAGAAAGCAAAATAATAATAATAATAATGCTAGATAACAAGCATTATTACTAGATACAAGCAACACTTTTGTTTTGTGAGATTATTGCACAAAACTTATGTCTGAATGTCTTCCATAAAAACTTCTGAAACGTTTCAATCTGGAGCAAAAATATGATTTTTAAAATTTAAACTCGAGTTAATAACTTTAAGTCTTATCACATTAAATCTAGGGTATTTAAAAGAGTATATTTTTCTTAAACATTTGAGGGTCTCTTGCTGGAAAATTATAACGGTTTATATTTGTAATAATGTTTTTTTTAATTTTAATTTTGTAAATAATGTCTCTAGCTTCATATTTCACTACCAGGATTACTTTGGCGAACGAATATATTTGAAATTATATGGGTTTCTTAGGAATAGATTGTGAAAATTCGGCCTTTTGAAATCAGTTTTTTTAAACGGCTTTTCAGTTAATTAGCATCGAATTGTTGAAATAAGATGCTCTTTTCATAAATACACTTTCAAATTGATAAGTGAAAAAAAATAAGATAAAAATGATGGGTGTAGTAAAATAGAGAAAAAATAGTGCCATAGAATCAATTATTTATCCGTTTCAATTATCTTATAATGCTATCCTAAAACGGTTAAGCGTTCTAAGAAAATTATTTTTAAATAGTTTGTTAATTTGTTTTAAACAAATGAATTACCATTAAAACACCGATTGTAATATTTGGATAAAAGAAAATATTGGTTCAAAAGCATATCATGGAGAAATTAGAAAATAGTTAAATCTTAATTACCTGTAATAATTTTGAAAAAGGGGGAAAACAATAAGTGAACCATATAATTCAATAAAATACGTTCTAATTAGTTGAAGGACAGCCAACTATAATAAAAAAAGCACTTGTACTGTCCCTAGCAGCACCTGTATCCAATATACGTGAAAAAGGAAAGAAAAAAAATCTACTCTCGTACGCAATGCGCGTTTGATGTTTGCGTCTCTCGATTTTGTAGTTCATATTAAATATCAAATTCTTAATTTTCCTAATTAACCACTCATGGTTTTAAATAAGAGCTTTTACAATTTATGAAAGCAATATCGTAAGATTTTATAACATATTAAATGTAATAAATGAATTTTAAAAATATTTGGGCATGCCAAAATTTTAATAAATTTTTAAAATTTTAAGTTTTAAACTTAAATTATTATATAAATTATTTTAAACCATTACAGATTAGAAGTATAATTTTGTGTTTATATTATTCTTTAGAAACGTATAAAGAAAAATTAAAGATAAAAATTTACACTCAAAAGTCCATATAAAGGTAATCAGAGATAATAAAATTCTTCAAAATTTTCTCATATGCAAAATATAAGTAGTATGAAAATAAAATAATTTTTAGTTGAGATTTCTTAAATAATACTAAAAAAATTAAACTTTCAGCAGGAAAAGATTATGTTTATTTATAGATCGCTTTTAATTTTTTAAATAACCACGTATTGTTTATGATGATTATTCAAAAAATAAATACATCATTATTTTGCAAATTATTCCCGACAGGATTATCAATCAGTGTTTTATAGATTGGGAGTTGCATTACTGACAAGTTATAAAATATTTAATAAGGGATTTTTTCCATTCTTAAATCCTTGTTCTTGTCTGAAATTGACGTTCAAGTTAATTTTTTTGAATGCACCAACATTAATTAATGTTGCTTTACTTTTAAATTATAGTCATTAATCATAGTTTATGTCAAAATCATTTCTTTAAATATGTAGATATTTGAACAAGCAGTTTTTCATCACTTTAGTAAAATCAATACATTTTTCTGAATACTGTATCGAGATGTGCTATTTTTGGTAATTATGCCATTTTTGTAATTTCCGAAAATGGAATGTAGAATCAGAAATATAACGAAAAAAAAAAAAAAAAGAAATAACTTGTCTCCATAATTAGAGTGATGACATTTCTTGTTGCTAAAAAAATTGAGAAAATCTTTCATAATCCTGAAATATTCTAACCAAAAAACAGTGACCATTTTGGCGTTATGGCAGATATTGGCTTGAAGACCAGTATGCTCAAAACTTATTTTATCAAAATTTCGCTATTTATAAGGGCATAAGAGACATTAATTCGTTTTGAAAGAAATTGCGTTCTGTTAGAAAATGATGGGAAATAAGTGGAGACAGTAAAATCATGAAATTAAAACACGTATATGTGTGAAAAATGCGAATTACAAAGCTGATTTATAATACAAAATCAAATTAAAATATGATAAAAAAGTTAGCATTTTTCAAAAGAAGCTATTTTTAGTAAATAATCCCATTTAAACTGATTTTTTTAAAAACCCATTCAATACCTTAACCAGAAAGGTGGTTTGACGAATTTGTAAAAATCAGGACTTTATCTAGAGATATTCTTACATGCTGATTGGTATCAGATAAATGATCCCCATCCTTGGAGATAAACCTAGTAATCATTTGGTAACAAATCTGATGACTTCAGGGACGAAGGTTCTGGAAAATACAAGAATTATGGAAATGCCTATATTAGAAGCCAGATACAGAAATACTTCTAGAGAGTTCTATACTCTTTTGGGAAACTATAAAAGGTGAAGTAGTCACACGTAGAGTTTAATCCTATTTTTGGAATGCTGAATTCAGAGTCATTTCTCTAAATGCACTCTGAACATTATTATATTGTTGCTACTTAACAATTGTTTGAGCGCTTGTTGTTGATTTTTGAAAGCCTTGCCTTTGTGTACATTTTGACTGTGCTTCGCACCCTGTAGTTAATATTTTCTTCCAGAATAAAACACTGTTATCCGTTATCGAACTTATTGGCCTTCTTACCAAAATACCAACCAGAAGGTTTCTGTTTTTAACATTGATAAAACACATTTTTTAAAATGTGCAAACTGATCCAAAACGTGTTCCTTTCTTTGGGCTATAATATAATTGCATATTAAACGAAAAGAAATTGTTGAAATCACAGAAAAAAATTCATCTATAAATTATTTTCCCTTTATATAAATTAATGAAAATCTCATAGTTTTGAAGCATTTAATGGATTAGTGGAGACAATTTTCTTCCAGTCACATTAACGTTACAAGTAACGTAGCTACACATCACATCTGTTAACTAGCTCCATTCTGTTTTATGCAGTGTTGTGACGTCACATTCTTTTTGTTCATGCAGTGGAATATGAAATCAAACTGCAACTAAGAAGATGAGTTTCGTATTATGAGTGTCAAATGAAATACTTAAATAATGAAATGATTCGAGAAAAGTTTTGAATATGTTTTGTTCTCTGTTTAACAAAAATTCAATTAAAAATTTTCTTTAAAATTTTAATTAAATTGCGAGTGATATTTCATCAGGAATCGTAATTAAATTCAAATAATTTGACTGATTATTTAATTGTACCATTGTTTTGGAAAGTGTGATGTCATAAACTTAATTTTGATTAAAAAATGAAGCACATTTTGTTAAAATAAAGCAGAGTTCAAAATATATATTAAAATTGGAAAAAATTTCCTTAAATTTAATAAGAAATGCTAGACTTATTCTTAACAATGACGAAATCTTTGATTTTCATTTAAATTACTTCATTGATTTCATCTTAAAACAAGGGCAAAATAATATTAGCTTTCAAACATAAATCAAAATGAAAATATTTATTAAATATTTCACATTACCTCCTTTAAATTTGGAATACCATTTTCTTCCCCAAATGAATTGATTTTTCTGGTTATTTCTTAAGTTAAGAAAGAAATTAAGTTTTAAGCATTTCAATATGCTATAAAATGTTTCCTCATAACATAGGATTTTTCTATAATGGAAACTAAATACTATGCATTAATTTGAAACAGATAAATTCCTTAGAGAAATTTCTTCAAAGCAAAATCTTTTCTTCGTTATCATAATCACAATAATAATCGTTTTCTCATTTATTATTAGAAATTCAGAAAACGATTCATTGAATATACAGATTTTCAGTTGTTGATTAAAATCATCATTCAAAACCTTGATGCGTCTTTCAGAAGAGAAAAACATAAATAAGTTGTTTAAATATATAAATTATGCATTCTTTATAACAAATTTAAACATTAAAAAACAATTTTAGAGTAAAAATCAGAATGTGGGCAGCAATTTACGGCAATTATAACATAATTCTTTCGCAATAAAAAAAAAGAAGCTAATAATTTTTTTTATTTCTAATGACAAAGTTTATTAAACAAACTTTAATTAAAATGGCAATTATTTAGAAGGTACTTCATTTATGTTAGAAATTCATTACAAGTAATAACATTAACAAACATTGCATTTTTAGAGAAACTGAAAATTATGCATTCGTTTTAAGGACCATACCTTTAAAGTTTTAAATTAAAATTATAATCAGAAGCTTTTTAATTAAGTCACAGTGCGAGAATTTGAAAATAATAAAAATTAATATCTGTTATCAATGGTATTTTCTAGTTTTAAACATTGTAATGGATTATTCCTTTCATGACTTTTTCAGATTCTGATTCATTCAATTTTATTTCATTATCTTTTTTTCTGACATTCTATTTTTATTCTACAACATTAACTGATGTACACAGCTTTGCTGAAGATACTTTCGAACCATTTATCAACAGAAAACTAATATTTAATCAACTGTTTTGAAGCAGTTTTGAGACATCATCTACATTTGTGAGGAAAAATTAGAATATTTATAACATAATAAAAGATAAATTTATCACATATCAAATCATCGGCCGAAGCCACGAAGAGTAAAGGTAGCTTGCTGAAAATTAAAACATGTTATATATCAGTATCCAATGGAAAGCAAAGAATAATAAATAAAAATTTTAAAAAAATCACAAGATTTTTAATTTAAAAATATTTTAATTAAAAATATTCTATTAAATTAAATAATCTTTTCGTCTGCTACTTCATTTTTTTATAAAAGTGAAGATATCAGATACACCAAATTATTTTTGAAAACAGGAGAATGACTACTTTTTTAATGAATAATTCATAATTTTAAAAGAATTATACAAATTTAATTAAACTTTGACAAAAGCAATTCAAATTTTTTTTAAATTTAAAATATTTATATTTTTGTTTGTAGAAATGAAAATAGGATAAATTGATCTTTTCAGGAATGTTTCAAGATATCAGATTAAATATATACAGCCATATCACAGCTAACTTACACATGCAAAAGATTTATAGAATGCTGAAGAACTTTGTTTTTGTTTTTTGTGTTTTATATAAATTTATTAAATTGTTATTAATTAAAATATTGTTAATTAAATTGATAATATAATGAATTAATTATTATTAAGCAAAATATTGTTATTTTACATAAAACAATTATTAAATTAATTGCTTTAAAAATTTATATTTTATATAAAATGAATTGGATATTGAGAATGAAACTACAAATGTAGAGTAATTTTTTTTTAACTGTGAAGGTTTTATCAAAGTTATTTACCAAATATTTCGTATAACAAACATTTTTTGTTATTTATTAAACTCTCTGGAATAAAAATCCAAGCACCTAGTTTCTGATACTCAGGGTTTTTATAACTAAAGAAAAGTTCTTGAATGGATTTAAGTACAATATTTGACATATAGACGAAAGTAAATAATCAACTTTGGAAGTAGATTTCAAAACGAAAAGATACTACGCATGTACAAATTAAATAAATAAAAATATATTAAACATGATATCATTATTTCTCACAGAAAAATTAAGATAAGAACTTATTAAGAATAAAGCACAGTATATTATGTAGAGTTGAAAAAAAAATATGAAAACAATTATTTCTATCATACACATAAAAACAATATTCAGAATTCAATATTTGTATGTTCAGAATTCATCGCACTTGTAGCAAGAGAAATCAGCCGAAAAGTCCCTTTTTTCATATTTATAAGCAAAATGAGATGGTTCACAAAATAGGGATAGGAAATAGGAAAATGGTGAATGTATTTGGACTTCCTCTCTTTGGTCAACTGGATTCAGTGGCGGAATCAGGGATTTTGTGGTTCAGGGGTAATGTACATTATGAGACCTCTTTTTTACAGGCGTAGAAACCGGGCAGGGGGCAAGGTGGTATAAATTCTCGCGTGCGTTTCTAAGGAAACACTATGAGCAGGGTCGCATCCAGATTATTTAGAACCCTTTTAAAATTTTTGTAGTGCATCCCCCCTTCATTGTTTGTATCTTATATTAGTACATATGCTTAGTTCTTAACAGCTACACATATTCATGCTTTTCGAATTAATATAGATTTTAAATGCAGAAGACAAAAAAATTCTTATGGGGTTAAACATTGCAGATGGCAAGCTATTGTTTCATGAAGTCATCGTAAGTTTCTTAGATTCTGGTAGAGGAAATGGGAATAAAAGAAAGTAAAAATTTAGAAGTTGACGAACTTCATGAATTAAATATCCTATATGTCTCCATATTTTTGCAAAAGAACAAACATATGGAATATATCAGCATACTTATTATATTTTACTTTCGTTTTTTTGCGAATGACAATACTTAATAAGGTTTTAACTGTTCTGTGAATACAGTCTGACAATATTAATACCTTATTGTTTATTTCACGTTGGTTAATACATTAGAAAACCTAAAATTGCAATCGATTGCATTTATCATTATTATAACATTGTTTTCGGTTAGTATTCCAATAGCTTTATTTTCAATGCTGAGCTAGCGACGTGATTCTACTGAATTTTCAAATTTATGTTTAGGAATAGGAACCTCTTCACATTAGGCAACCAGCGTTTCAGCACAGATAAATTTTTCTATAACATTTTTTTTTTCATATAATTGGGATAAGGAAACTTCTTTTAAGATATCTGTTCTTTATTTCTATACTGATATACAGTTTTTTAGCATATATAGTATTCCAAATTTCGTATATTGTGCTCTCACAGATGAACAGAAAGGCAGACAGACATTAGTTAAATAAACAGTTTTATACGAAAAAATTGTACTTTTTGGAGGAATACAGATAAATTTACATAAAATTTGCTCTTGAATTTTGTAAGAAATTCAACATTATTTCTTCCAATACAATAAAATCACAAATATCTGATTGCATAAGACATCTATTTAGAAGAAATTGTTAAACTATGAAACCTTTTGATGTCATAAAACATTTTTCGGAACATGCGTAATAAAAGAATTATGATGTTAAGCCTTTTTAAAATTCTAAAGAACAACACTCATACAGAAATAAAAATATTTCGTTGATACAAAGGTGGTAAAAGTTTGTGATTCAAAAGGCTGACGAAAAAGAAACTCCAATCTCATTTTCCCAAATGCCCCGTCACCTTATTAAAAGGAAGCATGAATGGTAAAACAAAACCTCTAGCAAACAATTCACTACCGCAGAAAATTTTTATCTTCTTCCCCAGGAAAAAAAGAGGGAAGTAATTACCATAGAAATTTCCTGCTTACCTAACAAAATTAGATGACAGCATCACGTTGCTGTATACACAAATATCACTGAATCTTAACTCATGCTTAAATCCTTTTTTTTCCTTCGTTATGGCGCTTATTTCTTCCATGGAAGAGTAAAAAAGAAGATAGTTGATCCTGTTAAGCCTTAAATTCACTTTATATTTGGGTCGTTCGGTTAATTGAGTTATTTGGATGTAATGACAAAAATAACAGCTTTTTTCTTCAGCCTCCAGAATGGACAGTGCTAACAAAGTGACGCAAAGCAAGTCGTAAAAGTGATCTATTTAGACAAGAACATTTTGCCAAACATCGATAAAACCTATTAAATGTTTTTCTTCCAAAATACGTCGGAAAAAAGACAATAAACAGGAAGAAAGCCTTTGTTTTCTGAAGAAACGGAAATCCTTCAGCAGTTTTCAAGTTGTTAGAATGAAAGAAAAGGCTAGGTGTTTTCAGGGACGTGATGACACATCTTAAGTAATTCCGCAAGTTCGGGGAAGAACTATGAATTCAAAGTTGAGAGTCTGAACACCACGTGATGTGACGATTTATAGAATCAGTCTACACTCTAAAAGTGTATTAAGAATGATTTAGTTCCAACTAAGAAGTATTTCGTCATTTGGCATTACGAAATAAACAGTTTTATGTTTAATCATCTGAATTAGAATAGTTCTCCCTAAAGAATTTGAGCCATTGCACCATATATATTGCTAGATAGCAATCTTTGAACACCGTTAGTTATAACCCTTATTAAACTACAGTTGTCTCATTTATTGGATTTCGATTCAGGGATTTCGGAAAGCTCATATACTTGCAAGCCGAACAGGTTGTGAACTTCTCGCGCATCTGATAAACAATCAAGGAAAGATCGTTGGTTCGTTGCTAGAAGTTCACAAACAGCTCGCAATGAACGAAATTTTTTCGGTTTTTTGATGAACACAATATTTGAGATCCTTGTTTCCTTTAATAATCCAGGTTATCAAACTTCTACTTGAACGCCTGTTTTTCGCGTTATTATAACTCCGCTTTCTTATTTTTGATGCAAACTACGGAAATAATTAAGCAGATTTTATCAATAAAAAATAAGGATTATATATTTGATGAAACAATAAAAGTGTTTGAATTTCATTCCAATAACGTAGAAAATTACACAAAAATATTTTTTGAAAATTATTAACTTTTAGATTAAATTACAAAATAACTTAATTGATGCCATTAAAAAGACACTTTTAAAAATTTTGGAACAGTTCAGAAATGATTTTTTATTGTAATTTAGGTTAATTCTCGATTAATTTCTTAGTAATTTTAATTCTAAATAAAATTCCAAAATTACGCTTCCAGTTGTAATTTATCCAAAGCTTATTTCTGCTTAATTTTGCAGTTCTACGTCAAACGATTTGACCCACAGAGAGCTGACAAAAAAATATAAGTTCTGACACCTAGATACATTTTCTCATTTATTATTAGAGGGGGATAAAAAAGTGAAAAATGTTTAAATGCTAATCTACACCATAATTCAACAGCGTTTCCTTACTGTTATTACCCATGCACACTTATTATTCGCTCAAATACCTACTAGGGAATATCAATAAGCAATGCTCATAATTTTAAATAAATAAAAATACAAAAGATATCAATATGAAATGAAGCATTTAACATTTTACTACTCCTTCAAATAACTGTCATTCATGTTGAAGCATTTGTCTCTGCACTGGATTAGTTTGCAAATCTCGGTCACATAGAACGCCTTTGGCCCATGTGAGATCATCATCAGAATCAAATAGCCGGCTGCAAGGAATTCCTATATGGGTCCAAACAGATGAAAAATTGAGGGCGCCAAATGCAAGGTAGATGCTAAAAAACCGCTCAAACGAGTTTCTGCATTCCTCCTCCCCCCAAAACATGTAGAAACTCAAAATGATCTAGCAGCGAGATAAATATGCCAACATGAATGTTTAGTTTGTTAAGTTTAGTTATATTAACGTCCCGTTTTGAAAGCAACAATAGAGCTGTTTTCGGAGGGACCTCGAAATTTTGAACCCCTCTTCAAACTTTCGCTCCACACCAGCGGGTGGACATTTAGCCTCTACGGATTTAACATGCACCAGATCCATTGACACAACAGTTCTTCGGTGGAATCGAGTCTCGAATATGGGTTCGGGCTCTCCGTTCCCGAAGACTAGACCTTACCGCCAGACCACCGCGGGCCTCAATATGAAAAAAAGTTAAACCGAAAAGTAATAAATTGGAAATGCTTTCATCTCCGTTTTATATTATCATCTATTACATTTCTTACTGTTGCGTTCAAAATTTTGTGCGATATTCATTGATACCTTCTCGTGCAATACACGCCACCATGGATTATAACCACAAGTTGTTTGCTTATTCCAAATAGGATCCATCCTCCTACTCTTCCAACCTTCAAAGGATGGTGCAGATCGTTAGACTGACCAATATAAACCTACCAGCAAACCTAATTTAAACATTAAAAATAGTTTATACCAATTGAAACTAGCTCTTTTTTAAATAACTTCCGGTTGTATGAATATTATTGAATAAATAGTCAGTATTTCATCCAGAAAGGCAATCAATTTCCATTTTATAAAACAAAAAAAAAAACAAAAAAATCAAAAATTTAGAAAACAAAATGATGATTGAATAGAAGTGTAATGAACCATTCCTTGAACTATAAGAATACTTATATAAATTGAAATTAAAAGTCTTTTGGGAGCAAATGGTTAAGTCAAAAATGTTCAAAAATCAATTAATTATTTTAAATCTAGAAATCAAGTTTTAAGAATTTTTAGAAAGACAAAACAATGACCTGAGTCACAACATTTATATTTAGTCACATCACAAAGTTATGCATTTGGAAATATACTCATAAATGTCCGCTATAACTTTTACTGATTAGGATTAGAAGAATTCTAATAAAACAATGAACATGCATATTAGCGTGTAAATAAAAAAAATAATGAAATTGGTCTTGAGTATACTATATGAATTTCTATCTGTATTTTTTTGTAGATATTTATCTTACAAGAAAAGAAATAGTCAAAAATAACTAATTTTTTATGAATAGTTAAGAAATTATCTTTTTCATAAAAAAATATAAAAATATAAAATTTTAAAAAATACTGAAAAATAAAATTTGGAAAAGCATAACAAGTAAATTTATTCTTACCTTATTTTCCAATAGTCGTACTTGATAAAAAGCCTCGACGCCTTTAATTTCGCTTGTGTTTAGATGGAACTCTTCAACACCAGTCATCGTTGCCAACCATTGTAAATGGATGCAAAAAAAATCTCCTGAATTCTGATCTTTCCTAAAAAGAATGTAGATTACATTATAATTCATTTTTTAAGTTGATAATAATAACGCTTCGAGGCTAAAAAGGAAAGGGGAAAAAAAAGCCAGAGAAAGGAACAAAAAGTGCACGTGCGAAGTTTGTTTTCTTTGATCTTTTGCCAACGTTTCAGTCGTTCTTTTTTTTATGCCATTTCGTTAAGACAAAAATGTAATCACATTTTGTGTTTGCAGTTTTTCGTTCCAGCATAAGCGTATCAAAAGCAAATTGAATTAGCATACAAATGTCCTTTTTCGGGAAGATGAATGAAAAAATTGTTTGCTCTTCGAGAAAGTGTCTTTAATAGATTTAAGTCTGCAGAAACAAGCCTCGCGATCGATGGAACGCAAGCAAAATGCATATTAAACAAGCAGTAAAGCGCAGAACGGTGAGGAGAAAGAACGACCCTTATTTGTATAGAAAGATAATTAGAGTACCTTTCATGGAACTCCACTGATTACTAAAAACATGTGACATAAACACGTTCTTTCGAATTTCATTTATTTTTTCTCTGTCAGTTTTTTTAAAATGAAAAACGTGGAATGAAGCCCAACATTCTCTTTTATTGAATTTAAAAGAATGTTTTTAACTCGGAATTTTAAAGTAATTCTTAGTAAATTCGATTTTTTTTTCGTTCTGCGTTCGTATTCTAATATAATATTTTATTCTTAATATTATGGTTTTAAAAAAATATAGAAATGAAGTTTTTATTTAACTTATGAATTCAGTTTATTCTTGTCTGATAAGATCTTTATTTATTATACAAGACGAAGCGTTTTAAAGAAATAAGAACGAAAGTTCTTGTTGGAAACATTTTAGATAAAAATCTAATTAAAATTGTATATTCTATTACAGCAAATGTTTTAAAATTCATTCTACTGATTATAAAATGTTTTTCGAGTTATTTTAAATTGTATTTATCAAAATTATTACTAAATAATGGAACAATATTGAGATTTATTTTAAAAGAATTAATGACATAAATTTATTCTACTAAATTCAGGCTTATATCATCGTATTTTTAACTCATAAACATATTAATTTTAAATAATGGAATCCATTTATCTGCTTTCAAATAGCAGAAAGTTTCAACGTACTTCCATGGTAACGACTTTAGCATTGATTCAGAACGGAGTTTGATTTAATCATAATTAATGAATTCGCATTTACGAATCTGCTTGAATATTAATACAGTAAAAGTAAATATTAATTTTTGCAAGTCCTTTACAAAAGTAACCAATAAAAATGCATTTTTATATAGTATTGTAAATTTAAATTAGATGAATAAAAATTGCTTCAAAGAAAGTTACTTCAATGAACTTTAAAAGTTATTTCAGTTACATTATAACTCATGTCTGCATCATTTGTTTTGCTCATCTCTCATCTTTTAAGGAATGACTTTCAACAGCGAGTGTAAAATATAATAAAACATAGAGCCTGTGTGCTTTGATTGGGCATTGTACTTTATTTTTACAGGATAATATATTTGAACCAATGTTATTATTCAGTATTTGGAAATAATTCTCATTTATGAGCAAATTTTATTCTGTTCATCAAACTTAAATGAAAAAAATCCCATGGAACATGAAATACTGAAATCAATTCTAAGATCTCTTTTAAAATTATGTTCTAAGTTCACTGTCAGTTAATATAGGTGTATACATCTGAATATTAGTTCCACATCAAATTTTGGACTCATTTTGTCAATAAGAAACGTATAGGATGGATATTTCTTTCTCATTATTGTAATTGGAAGCTAAGCGAAGGAGAGACCTATTGTCTCTCTCTCTCTCTTTTGTAAGAATTTGATTGAATAAGTTTGTTATTACCTTGTTTTTATACATTTCAACAAGTGAATCAGGTATGAATTTCTTTAGAGATACTATTTTTCATCCATGAAAAAATCACCGAAATAATAAAAATTGTATTAAAGAATACTCAGTAACTGTTTAATTGTAGGAAAAAACTGTCAATATATCGTTATATTCAATGAGATAATTCTGGGCACAATTCTGATGCATTTGAAAGTAATTAAAAGACAGATTATTTCAAATTCTTCCATAAAAGATAAAGGTATGGTAGAACATACCGAGATAATTTAAAACTTCCACTTTTATTTTTAAGTTTGGCAGTAAGTATTGTATTGCGATACCACTACCAAGATTGCTTCCCGGTTGGAGATGTCTCATCAAATATCAACGCAGCCACTTTATCTCCAATATTTGAAGCTTTTTTCCGTGGAATCATAGGAAAAGTATCATCTACGACGACACTTTTGATGATTTTGAGAAGTTTTAGAAAATAGAAGCCTATTGCCAGATGGTATGCCATTTACCGTGTAATGAATGTCTGGTGCTGCTTTCCTAAATATATGCATGTGAATAAGATAAAGGTGAGAGATACAAATAATCGAATTATTTTGGGGATGGAATCGGATTATTATTGGGATAAAGCACGATATTATTTAAGACACATGATTATGAAGTCATCTAAAAAAATTTGGTCGAATGAAAAGGTTGCGATTCGGTAAAGAATCTTGTTATTTTAATCTTAATCTTCCTTTATTATTCGCATAGTTAGGATATTTTTAACAATGTTTTTAGCTCTTACGTTAAGGTTATAAGTAGATAACTTCTCAGAAATTCTTATACAACAAAGATAATAATAAAAAAAGTAATTGGTGTTTTAAACTTTTTAAATTAGTGATATTCAAATGTGGGTTAAAAAGTAATGCGCAATCGATTGTAACTTAGTAAATGCTAGAAATACGAAATTTTGCGGGTAGAAACATTGGTAATTTATTACTTCACTCTCACCAATATTTTACGCTCAAATTTTGCTGATAAGTCTATAAGGATGATCAGTATGCCATCTCACACCGCAACACAAGCATTAGTGAATTCTTCTAAATAGATTCTAAACATTTCAGTATATCCATGAAAACATTCAGCCAGGAAGTCGGAAAAAAATACGACTTGACTCATAACGACTTTCTTTTTTGATTATAAGAAAACGAATTTACTAAGACTGGAACAACCTTCACCGGAGAACAATATTGTGAATCCTCGGAATTATATAGAGTATCCTATGAACAAAAAAGCCATAGCTTCACGGAATCCCCATCCAGTTGTATCATGGTAACGTAAGCATACATATTACACACACAGAAGATTTCGAAGATTGTCCAACAGAGGAGGACATGAAGCTGTAACCTGCCCCGTCCATATAGTTCTGAGTTGACAGTTCGTATTTCTATCAATTTGGAAGAGCAGAGACTTATTTTATGAATACAAGAAAACACTATCTAATGACTAATTTGTATTTGTGTCAAGGAAACATAGAGAGTTATGGAGCAGTACAGCAAAAGGATAATTTACATAATCAGTCTTACAAAGAATTAAAGAATCATCTACTAGATTGGCAGTCGAAAGCGTTTACCATCATCAAGCTATGGCAGTTGCGATAGTTTACTTTTCGAACAATTTATCTACAAAATTTATGATTATTCTAACTGATGGCAATATTATTATTTTTATTTCCTCGTATACGTAGTATAAAGAAAATACAATAATCATCAAAAAATTTGAGCTCGAGATTTTAACGTATCTCCACGTTTTTGACCTCTTTGCATTCGAAAAACAAATTTTTAGAAAATGTTCGTCTGTCTGTCTGACTGTCTGTGATAAAAAAATAACTCAAAAATATTTTCAACTACATGGCTGAATTTTATACTCTCTTTACTCTTAATACTCTTTACTTTTAAATGTATATTCTCTTTACATCAAATTTGCAGATTTCTATCAAATTTTGATAAATCTGTCTGTCCGGCTGTTAGAATAAAGATTAACACGGTAATTAGAAAACGAATAGAGCATGATAGATAAAATCTATATTGTAGACACCTGTCAACTTTTGAGCCAAATCCTACAAAGAATTGACCATCTAGCATCTGTATTTTCAAAAACACGTAAACGTTTTAACACGAAACCGCAATGATTCAAATATATCAAATTTGGTACAGGATTTTGACACAACAAGTGCAGTTTTGCGACAAATTTTGGTTTTCATCGGTTGAGAAAAATGTGTCTAAAACGCAAATTTGGTTTTTGGATGCTATTAACCGCAAGCCAGGGATTAATCTACAAAACTCTCGCCAAGAATGACATGGAAGATTCAGTCAAAATGCTGAATTTACGCCAAAAGTTACTTTTTCCTTAATATTGTACGCCAATGCCATGTAAGGATGATACCTTTATGAGAGAGTATGCGAGAAAGTTTTGGGGAGACAACTGACTGCTTTAATTAGCAGGGTGAGGTAAATAAATGGTTGTGATTTAATGGTATGACAATGATATCAGCATTAGTGTTGTGACGTAAACGATTATCTTACATGATTGAGACATGATGCTCCTTCCGTCTTATAGACATTCATCGAATTTCCCCTTGGAGAACTTCTTTTTGTGGGAATACATGAAAATAAATGATAGTAACTCATTATCTACAGTTAATGGATAGAGAATATTAACGGGAAGAGAACATGGTTAAATGTTGATTATCATGTGGGGTTTGTAGTTCAGTCAGTTGGTTTTATAAACAGCGCTTGCAAAATAACCTCAAAGAGTTATGGCACTAATGACATACATGTTTTTAATGTTTTATGTCGTAGAGATTGATTATATAAATACATTTTTAAGTCCAACGATTCAAATTTTGCTGCATTTTTGCAAGTAACTACTAGAAATAATACCCGTATCCTTTAGAGAATACGGCGAGAACATCTAAATCAAATATAAAAACGTATTACAGAGTATCTTCGGCAACAATCCTCTGAGCAACAATCCAATTTCAACATTCTTTGGGGAAAGCATTAAGAAAAGTTTACGACCACAGAAAACGTACGCACAGATTCCGAACGCATCCCTCTTTCTTTAAACGAGCACTTTTCCCGCCATATGATCAATAGAACACGAATGCATCCACAATTCGAACATAAATTGCAGTACTCCAAAACGTTGGGCTCCAGAACAAACAAATGCGATGCCTACATTCCACCGAAGGGTTCTGCAACCCCGCGGAGTTTATGAAAAGACGAACTTGGTGGTGGAAGAAAGAATAAAAGTACTCGAGTTCTCTCATCTATAAATCGAATTCGAAAGAGAGAGGGGGAGTTGAAAGGCGTGTTCCGTGGGGGAGGGAATTATGATGGTCATTAGGCAGGTGGCTGTGAGTGGGTCTTTCATCCTGAGGTGTGTTTTCCTCACCGATTGAAATCTGTTCCTAAGTGCTGCCTGAGGGTTGGGAGAAGGGATGGTGAGGATGCCTCCAGGGGAATGATCAGCGTGATTATTATTCCCGTCTCCTCATCTTAGGGATGCTAAGGAACAAAAGTATTCTCTAAGGGTGATGGAAAATGTGTTCTTCTCGTATTCGAATGAGGGAATGATTTCGCACATTTGCAGCAGAGGTTCGTTTTTAGGGCGATTATGTTCTGAAGAGCATTTTAAATGAAGAAGGATTTTATGTGAAAGTATCTTCAGTTATTTTTCTAACATTGATATGGTTGTTTAAATAAACACCGTTTTGAAAATAAGAAAGTTGATTTATAGGTAACTACACTAAGTAAAATTTAAATTTTGTTTTCGACTGTAGCTAATGTGGAATAATATGTTATTGTTTCTTTTAAATATATATATATATATATATATATAAGTAACCAATCTAAAGTAAGAAATAGTTTGAAAACGAAACTAAAATGAAAACGAAAGCGAAACAGTTTCGAAATCACAACTAAAATTATTTCCCAATTCAAACTAAAACCAAAAATGGAACAGGTAAAAACTTCATAGCATTTATAGAGCGCAAATGCAGCTACTTCTAAAACACAGATGAACTGATACAAAAGTATAAAAATCAAGATAAAAGGAAAAACAAAAAAACCAAATAAAAATATTAAAAAAAGAATCCGGCCTGAAGACTTTTTCAAGGGTCACCCTCAGGCATCAAACAACCTCATTAATAATTTAATTGAAAATGAATTTCCTAAAAATTACTGTAATGTCAATTTTTTAATTAAACAAGGTATGGTTTGGGATTAATCCTTTGGCTTAAATAAAAAATAGAACTTGCCTTACATATTATATCACTCAATAGGTGGCACTGGGAGCTTACAATTTTTACCTAAATTACCGTTAGCTTTGTGTTTTTAATAAGCGGGAATCACAATCGATAGCTTAAAATTTCCTTGACTGTTGATGGTATGTTTTGCCTTTTCGTTTTTTCTTTAGTGTTTTTTATGGTATTTTGGTGTTTATTGTTTTTTTGTTATTGTATTTTAACTTATTAGTGGTTTTTCTTCTAATTTGTTGTTTTGTTTTTTCCTTTCTGTTAAAATGGTATATCTCTTGGACCTAATTTCAGGGGATTTTCGGGTCACGAAGGAATCCTTATTAGACGTAATTGTCTAAATTTCCTTAACAGAAAAAATCCCTTTTTTTGAATCCCTGCCTGAGGGTGACCCTTGAAAAAGTCTTCAGGCCGGATTCTTTTTTTAATATTTTTATTTGGGTTATTTTTGTTTTTCCTTTTAACTTGATTTTTATACTTTTGTATATATATATATATCTGAAACTTATAGGCTTATAATACTTGTTTGATAACGACACAACTTCTTGTCCTTTGTTGTATCTTGATGCTGAAACATCTAGGGCATGGTTAACAGATTTCAGTGATGATGGGTTTTTATATTTAGTTTAGTTAAATATTATTGAATCAGTCCATTAATCTGATATGGTTCTTTCAATATCTATGTCTATTTCATTTTAAAAATCTCGACTTTAATTAACTTTATTTGCAATAGGTTTAGGTATAAAAAGCGAAATTGAATTGAAAAGTAATGTTAGATATCCAGCTCATTTAAAATAATGTTATGAAATTCTTGAAATGTCTTTTAATTAGTACTCGTAATTAGAACACATATGGGCATGGTGTGTTCACTTGCTAAAGTTCACATATGTAGAACTTGTATCCCTTTTCAAATGTGACAACCGTCACAGAAAACAGCATTATATATATTTAAAAAAAAGAGAATACCTAAAAAATAACAAACTGGATCCTCGGGTCAAAAATATTCAAAAAAGAAGGATAAACCCCGCTGCTTTATTTAAAATTAGGTTTTATAAAATAATTTACTAAGGTCACTTTAAAGAAGGAGAGTGTTTCAAATACCTTTAAACATTTATGTATTTTAAGTTTGATCATCGGGAAATTAGTTTAAAATCCATTGCAAAATTTTATATCTTTAAGACTAAAAAAAAAAATTTGAAGTAAAAAAAATTATAATATCACATTTTTAAAATGGGCTAAATTGTATAAGATAATAGTTCTTATCTTCGGCCAATAAATCTATGAGGGGTTAGGAGAAATTATTTCGTACTTTTCAGTAAGTCCTTAAAATGTGGTGTATTATTTTGTGAAAAACACTAAATAATTATTTGTAATACAGTTATAAAAAGTAAAACAATTTTTATAACATAGTTTTTAAAGAAAGTTTTATGATTACATTATAGCCACGGAATATAAAATGTATTATAATTTATTTTGTTGTTGTTGTTTCTAATGGCACTTATCATAGACAAGTCCACTGACGAAATCTGAGTTTATTTTTCATGTAATCTCTTTAATAGATATAGCAAAATTGATAAATGATTACTGCGTTCGTTATTGTTGAATTTAACGATTAATCAAAACATGTATGAAAGGGAGATCTAAAGTAAATGTTACATAAATGAATAAACTCCATCAGATACGTTATCTAAAAAAATGAGAATCAAAATCATGATTAATGAATTTTATTCTTCAATTTTATATCAGTTGGATTTATTCCAAAAAGTGTCTCCCCTGATCATAACAGAACAAAGATTAATTTTGAGACAGATAAAAGATTTATTTTACTTAAAAAAATCAATTAAAAACATGATTCGAGAAAAAAAATAACCTTTCGCATTTGATCATATTTTTCTACAAATATTCTTTCCGTCTGATTTCATTCTGCATTTAAAAAATTATTTTAATATTATTGACACTAAATCTTTAAATTTTTTTTTCGAATCAAGAATAAAAAAAATGACAAAAATTCTATTCAATCCACTTGACTTATGGCACTCGATAATTTTAATTCACAAGTTATGCATTTAAATACACGAAACTTTTTATCACAGATTTTTTTCCCCATAAGAAACTGTTTTATTTTGAAAACATTTTGATATAATAATTTTTGGATAGTAATCTTTTTGCAGTGGATATGCCATTTCATTTGCAGATAACGCTGATGCAGAAAAGCTTTAAAATGGTTTCTACATATGTATAATATTAATACATACAGCACTGACATTAACACAAACAATATTATAAAGTAATTTTAAGTGACTAATCCAACCCACCCTGAGACACTTAGAAAAATCTGAGTGATTGGAAGCCGCGACGACATTAGCGGAAACAGAAGATGAGTCCTAAGGGTCATAACAGGCCACGATACAACCCCTCCCATGGGAGGGATATACCGTTATCTGTAGGAGGTAGTCAATCTCACACCATACCTGTATGCACTAGGACAGCGAAAAATTACTATCATTCCATAAAATTCTCATCCCCATATTTAAGTGCCCCCTGGGGGAAATATTACAAAGTAAGTAGAATTTTAACTAATATTTTAAATAATCGCAAGGTGAATACACCGACTCTCCTTGAGTACACAAGAAAAATCTGAATGACTGGACTGTCATGACAATATTAACGGGAACTAAGGTTGAATATAATAGTCATCACCGGTCACATTACAACCCTTCCCAAAGGAGATAGCCAACTCCACATCATTTCTGTACTTCTCAGGGCGATGAGAACCAACCACCATACCAGAAGCGTCTCATTCTGAAATATGAGGATCCCCGAACGAGAAAAGTATAATTAAATAGAACAATATGTTAATTTACAGGTAAAACAATAGGTTAAGCCCCTCCAACAAGTTAACAAATGAATAAAAAGATATTTATAACAATAATATAAGGAATAAGACACTATACTGATGAAACCCCTGATAGAAATATCAATTGTTATAGAAAAATCTAGTTCTAAGAGAGTGAAAAATTTCAGTATCAATTCGGTACTTGTTCTCACCATTAATAAATGTTCCCAAGTCTAATTACATTTTCAAGAAAATTGGATGCCAGTTTTTATTTTCTTATGCTCGAAGTATACAAAGATAAAGCCTAGTTGTTGGGTTGTTGTGACTTATGGCACTTTACAAATCCTCTGACAGTTATCTGTCAGCGGTTTCTGGTTGTATGCTGTTGTATGCTACACGTCTCGGCTGAAAATAGTCGTCTCTATGCTGTATATAGTTGTCGTTTTTGTGCTGTCCTGTGTGTCTTCGTGTAAATAAACGGCGTTGTTTTTATTCTACTTCTGCCTGCTGATTGAGCGTTCTTTACACCATATCACTTCCACTATCCAAACGAACCCCCCGGCAGAAATTTCGCAACAACATATTATTAGATTTTAAAAAGTGTAAACGCTGTGTATAAAAATTTGGGCTTTCAGAAAGCATCAGATAACTGGAGAACACACAGGACTATATGAATCGAATTTGGAATTTTAACATCTGAAGCGTACACCCGTATCAAAATTTGAACCGAATCCGCCAACAGACTGACAGTCTGCCATTGTATACTTTCGCGTACATTCGAAATTAAAAACGCATACGAACTAGTTAAATGAATCTTGATATGATACATTTTTACTAAAATTGCATTTCACGCCAAATGCTGATCTCATTCGGTCTACAAAAACGGGTTCTACAGTGAGTACTAAGTTTTCTCCATTATAACAAGAAAATAAAAATTTGAGCATTCATGGTGTTCATGGTTTTGCCCAAGGTTCCCAGTGTTATAAAGGGATTGGGTGATAACATCTTTGAAGGAAAGTGAGAAAGTTTCGGGGAGACCATTATGGCTATGTTTTTTTCAAAAACTAAATGTAAAAGTCTATAAAATAACATGTGTTGACAAAAACACACTTCATTTTGATATTTTTTATCATTTGTTTCTTTTTTCAAAATGCTGTTATTTACTTTTCTGGGAGGGTTTGAGGTATTAGCTTCTATAGCAACGGGTTTTTTTATTCATTTTTGATTATATATCGACATTCAGAGTTTTTGCAATACAAACCCAACAGCACGCCATTGCTATCAATTTAAATAAAAATTGACATCGCTTTCTAGTACAAGACTTTCTGCGAATTCCACCAATGCATCATACTTAAAAATGAGAAATTTTTGGATTAAGAGGCAAAATTAAGGAATTACAATAATTGTGAATTCGGAAACTAGAATATTACTATACATTTATTATAACAATTATTAGAATTTGTTAGTTATATACTTATACTATTTCAATTTGTTGATAGTTTTTGACAATGCGAAGATATTACAAACAGAATTTCTGGTATAGTTAAAATATGTAATAATGTAATTTAGAAGTTCACTGTAACATATACGGTAATGAAAAAAATTTTATGAGACCAAAATGATTAAAAAAAAATGCCAGCAATAAAAATGAATTTATTTAAAAACATTGAATTGTCCAAATACTAACAGGATTGCGTCACGATCCATTTCCAAATCTGATACTGGCGGTTCTGTAATCCTAGCTCAAGAATTCACCGTTTTGGCAAGTTTGCAACGAAACATTAACAAAATGAATTGAATTTTTTCCGATGAAACCGATATGTATTTAAAATCCATAGAAGATCAAATATCCACGAGGCCTGCTTACACTGTTAACTTTCTGTGCATTTGTATATGCATACAAATGTGCGTGTGTGTATTAAGATTTTGCCCCACGCAAACTGATGCTCATCGTCAATTTTAATGGCAACATGCCCTTATACACGTGTTTTAATGAAATCGGGTGGAACCGATATATTTTCAACAGATCTTTATGGTTTAAGATACATCAAGGAATTAGAAGTTTATTAATTTTCAAACGGTAAGGATTCAATGGAAACATTTGCCGTAAAGTAGCATAACGCACACAAATACTTGTGAGTTGCATTACTTTTAACAATATAACATGACACAATATAACATCACAATATAACATGTGTGTATTATATTATTTTTAAAGCAAATACTTTTATCGAATAATTGCATTTGAAGCCATTTTTTATGCATCTTGGTCCATACGAACATGGTGAAAGTGTCTCATTTCTACCCCATTCCATCCAAAACTCATTGCGTATAAGGAGCTCGGTGCTCATTAAAGCTAAAGACGAAAATCAAACGCCATTTTGTCTGTGCGAGGCAGAATCTTTGGAAGGAAAGATTCTGCCTCACAAAAATGCATTTCTTCATCTGATTACATTTAAATATTACAGAATTGCTCCAAAATAGTTCAGTGTTTTTTTCAAAATGGGTGGTAAACGTAATTGAACTACCATATATTTTTAAAGATGATAGATTAAGTATATTATTTTGCTACTAAAGAAAGTTTGCTTCGAAATTCATTGTTTCAAGATGATCTGACAATGTATAGCTAAATTAGCATGCAAATACTTGAAAAAAGGATTTTCAGTCTCGATTG
>JAPMOR010113390.1:621-11952 GCA_026543865.1 Argiope aurantia | reverse complement strand
AAAGACAGTTTTCAATCCTTTGATTTCCCATTAAAAAACTTTTTTTTCTCAAAATTATTTACGGTTTTCAGAGCTATAGTTTTTTTTAAAATTATTAATTCCAGATTTTGCTGACATCCATTATTTTAACTTTCTATGATAAAAATTTCTGTGAAAAATTAAACTTGGGTCAGTAAAACATAGAACGCATGTTCGAAGAACTATTATTTTAAGATTGAAAATCCTCCCTCCCACAAAGTGAATATATAAAATATTTTTTTTAAACTTATGTTTAATGCAGTAATGTCTCTTGTGATAAAACAAACCTGAAAATGAAAACGTACTTTATAGATGATTATTCGATCAAAATCGTTCAGTGACTTTCTTTTGTGAAAACTCTTGATTTGTTATAAGAATAGATTATAAATCATCATGGTTTTTATGGGTAATAAATAATTTGGATAATTATCATACAAGAAAAAAAAAACAGCATACATTTCATGCATACTACCAATAACACTTAATATTCAAAAATCAACACGCGGCTTGTGGTTTCCTCAAAAATCTCTCGCATATTTTCCAATAAAGATGTTATCTCCTTTCCCTCGCATAAAAATTGTGCAAATTTGGTAAGTCTACGATACACGGCATTGGCGAATAGTTATACGAAAGATTGATCTGTGACTTGAATTGTATATTTTTACTGAATTGATAGTATAACTCTTGGCGATTTTTTGGCGCTTAATACCTAGCATTTAGCAAAAACTCTAATCTGTATTTTAGACGCATTGTTTCCAACGATTAAAACACCAAACCAAAATTTGACACAAAGCTATAACTGTTGTTGAAAGGTTAAATATTAACTTTCACATATTTAAGTCATTGCTTTTCTGAGCTATCGCTTTTACATGCTGGTGAAAATAGAGACAATCAATCCGTTGACACAATTGGTTTCAAATTTGCAAGGTAACTAAACTTTATATCAGGGGTGGGCAGACTGCTCCAGGGTAAGGGCTAATTCTAATTTTTTCGATATGTTGTTGTCCACCCAGTATTGTAGATGTGGTGAGCTAAAAAAATGGTCTACAATATTTATTAAAATTTGATAATAAATATGGAATATGAACTTACCTACATAACTACAAACATAATAATAATAGCAAGACACAAACATGATAATAACAGCCCCAAATATAATATTGTCAAATGATGCATCGAATATTGAACTATTCAATGTACATTAGAAAGTAAATAATTGTCAATAAAAATTAGTTCTCATAGTTATAGTTAGTAGAAGACTTAGTCTGCATACTGTCCGCTAATCTTGAATATGCCGGTTTATAACAACTAATTGCTAATCTTGCACTAGATTCCAAGTGGTCATCTGTGAGACGGGAACGATATGTTGCCTTAATTATACTCATTGTATAAAATGTAGTGTCACACAGGTATGTAGAGCCAAAGAACGATGTTAAATTATATATAACTTTTTTGAAATTAGGATACTTTACTTCGTCCATTAGATTCCAAAAGTTATTTTTAGGTTCTGAACTAAATGCTTTTAAAATTATGCCATTTTGAAAGAAAAAAACTTTGTTTTCCTCAAGAGATAAAGAGAATATATATTTTCAGTTATTTCTTTCACATGGGTAGCACATGAATGAAACAATTGGGCTCGTCTAGTAAATTCTTGAAAACATCCCACGAATTCGGAGTGAAGTTTTATTATTTCTTCATAATATTTTTCTTTGTTTAATGTGTAAACAAGTCGTTAGAAATATTCTTGAAATTTTTCGTCGGTGTTCCATAAACATGTTTCTTTTAGTATGCGCGTCTTAAGTCTTAACATGTCATCCCAAAATGTCTTGGCGTCCACCAGTCGATCGCGATCGACTTAATGCCCACCTCCACTTTATATTAAATTTGAATACCCCATTTTATCAGCCTAGTTTTCTCCATTTTGCAGTAAAAGCGTAACCTTATTACTGGACAGCTAGCCAGACTTACACTGAATGAATGTTACTGACAATTTGATAGAAATCTAAAAAATTGGTGTAAAGAACTTATACCAAATTTCATCAATCTAGTTAAAGGTATTTTTGAGTATCTTTATCTCAGACAAACAGACGAGAAGTCAAAATGCCAAAAGTGTGTTTTTCGAACTCGGGAAGATCTAAAACATGGAATCTTATTTTGGAGTTTGTATTTTTCGAAGATTATAATAGTTTCTCTATACATCGTATGCGAGAAAGTAAAAATGAAAAGATTTTAACAAGTGAAATTTGTTATATTTTCCTTATACAAAATTCGAAGATCTATATCGAATTTCGAACGAAATCTATCGAGAAAAAGCCCTTTTTACCTTCAGTGTGCATGTAACATAAGATCTAAAAAATGTAACGATGCAAAAAGGCATTTCTATTAATTGCAAATAAAATAAAATTCGAAGTGAATAAATCCTTGTCGTTCTAAACAAAATCAGCTTTACACCATTTACGTAATTAACTAAATTTTGAAAAATTAATTACTTTTCACGGAAATCGCAAGAATTAAATTTACATCGTAACATTGTTTTCTAATTTTAAAATACCTTTTTCCACTAAGTATTAATTAATTTGTTTCCAGATTTTTTTTATTTGCTGAGCGCCAGAACCACAGATCCCTGAAAAAAATTTCACTTCTTCGTTGATTTTGCAAGGAGCTAAACTGGAAAAGCATGCTTTCCTTTTCATTCTTTTTTTCGTTTATCATGTGTAGTTCATGAAGTAACATCATTATCACTATCAAAAATATACATGTAAAATAACTATTATTATTTTTTCTTGGCTTTCATAACTTTGTGTTCATGTCGATTATATTTCTTTACATTCAATAGGATACAAGCAACGTCTAGCAGCTTCTGTTAATAAGCTGTTATTATTACGTGAAAATCTTCGAAAAAAGCGGGAGATTATTTCAGTGTTTTGTTTTTCCCACTTTTATTTGACTTATTTCGTGCTTGTGAAGATGGAATTTGGTAACCGATTTTTCGTTTATTTCCTGATATACAAGACTTTCGAAACTTGTTACTTTGTGTATCATTAATGACAATGTACTATTTTAATATTTTCATATTAATTTGATTTAATTACGTTTCTTTACCAGTGGCGCCATCGAGAAGAGAAATGGAGAAAAATTGATTTTAAGATTCTAGTTTCTATTACTAATAAAGGTGAATATGTGTCTATATATGTATGTGTACTAGCACTCTGAGCAACATCTAAAGACAAGTCAGACTATTTGACCTACTGATGCAAAATTTGAAATATAGGTGGTTATCAAAATAATGGAAATATCTTAGATTTATAAAAAATTCTTTATTAGTATGCTGTAGGATCGCCTTTGGCATGTAATATAGCTAGATTTGCTTAGGAATCAATTCATACAAGTTCTGAATAGAGTATAGAGGAATATTGTACCATTCTTCCTGGAGATATCGTGAAAGTTCTGAGAGAGATGCTGGTGGAGGATATCGATTCCATATTGAACGCTCTAAAATAGGCCATAATGGTTCAAATATATTGAGGTCGGGTGACTGTGCGGGCCAAGGCAGATGTTTAACTTTATCCTCTTGTTCATCAAACCATGATTGGACAAGTCTCACTGTATGGATAAAAGCATTATCATTCTAGAAAATTCCATCTCTTGCAGGAAAAGTTTGCATCATAGGATGGACCTGGTCAGCTAAAATTTCTCTATACTTCTCCCCAATGATCTTTCCTTTCAGGGTACGATTGGGCCAGCAGAAAACCACGACATGGCTGCCCACATCATGACAGATCCACCTCCATACTTGATGGTTGGAAGCAGACAATCACTATCATACGCTTGTGCAGGTGTCCTCCAAACGTGCACCCGTCCTGTTATAGGGAAAAGTGTGAAACGCGATTCATCAGACCATATTACTTTCTTCCGCTTATCAATCGACCAAGTTTTGTGAGTGTGACACCACTGTAGACGACGTTTACCATTACACCCGTGACAAGCGGATTATAACTGTAATCACTGACACTAGAGAATCCATATGAGCTTTGCCCTTTATTACTTTTGCTGCAGTTGTTCGCTTTTTAGATATTAACAATCCGCTTCAATACCAGTCGGTCTCTTTCACTGAGCTTCTCTTCACACCCACTATTTTCCTTTGCTGAGCTTGTTTTGCCGCGCTGTGTGTGTGCCTTTCTGACTTTAGACACCGTACCTCTAGAAACGCCTAAAAGTTGGAATGTTTCGGTCACTCTCCAGTAATTGAATCTCTTTGAAAATCTGAGACATTTACGCATTACCCGACATTTTACGCTTTTGAAAAAAATCCAAGAATTACAGAACTTCAATAAAGCTAACACATACTACCAGAATATATACATTGCTATTTATATATCTATACTTATAATAAAGCTCAATGTGTGTGTGTGTGTGTGTGTGTGTGTGTGTGTGTGTGTGTGTTGGCGCTCTACAGACCAGACCATTCAACCTACAGCTACCAAATTTGGCACGTGTATACCTTGGAGACCGGGAATGTGCACCTGGGGGTTATTTTTTCGAATTTTTAATTAGAATTTTATTTATTTAAAAATTAAGCGAAATTTTGACGTGTTTCTGCTATAACTGCCGAAAATATTACCGCACAAAAAAGATTTTTACATGAAGTTAAAGATAAAAAATTTATCTTTTAAATGATACTACTGTTTTAATCTTATAATTAAATTTCTATTTTTAATGAATTTTTAAATAAATATTTTAACTGTTTTTCAATAATTTTTTTCGTCAAAAATAAAAATGAGGATTAAGCACGTTTCGCATTCATGAGAAAAAAATAGCTTTTTTCAAAGTGTTGCCATCACATTGATTAAAGCTCAAACTAAAAATAAATTAAATCTTTTTGGAAATGAAATCTGCAAAAATATAATTTTCGGCATGTGTTTGTAGGAAATGAAACAAATATGAAATATTATTTTTTCTAAAAAATAAATTCAAGAAAAATTATTTTATGATCTTATTTTATTTATTTATGAAATTATTTTATGAAAAATTATTTAATGACTCATAAAATAATGAAGATATAAACAAACTTATGGCATTTATTGATGGAATAACTCATATATTTTCCTTTTCAGGTTTGAATATTTTTACTTTTGTAAACATCGTCTGCGCGTGTTTTTAATTTCAGATAATTTCATTTTCCTGTCTAAATATCTGTACTTTTCTAAATATCGTCTGCTTATTAATTGCATTCTTCTCTCTTTTGTTTTTGGCAACTATTGATATGTTATGTTTACTTTTGATGTGTTTGATCTATGTAGTACTTTTGTATGTGAAGTTTTATTCGATCGGATATTAAGGAGAATGCATACACCACAAGAGAAAGTACAGATTTTATGGTGGTCATAGAGTTAATTTCCAATCAACTAAATCACTGACTTTTAAGAGTTAATTTCAAATCACTTAAACTGACTGATTTATGAAGATTTGAATATCACTATTCAATAAAAAAAGGATAATTTTAGATTTTTCATCGAACGTTTCAAAGAAAATACGCCAATAAGCGCGCAGGTTTCTCAAGATTAATTGGCCTAAGATTATGAAAATGGTGAGTTTTTCTAAATTTTTAACATTTAAAACTTCATAAATAAGTCTTAGTTGATCGTAGAAAATAGAAACATTCATTCATTTATTTAAAATTTGGTGTGTCCAGAATATTTCTCAGAATATGATACCTTACTGCATTAAATTTAGACTTCATAATTTTTGAAATATATTTATAAGCAGGAACAAAATATTATTATTGATTTCATTTCAATACTTTTGAAAGCAAAACTAAAAACTGAATTTTATACTGAATCTCAGAAATTTTTGTTCAATTATTGTTTGAGATATTACATAAACTATGAAAAATATTTTGTAGTTAACATAAGACTTAAATTCCGAGCGATTCTGTTTGCAATACTCATATTCAATAATAATAATAATTAATAAATAACAATAAAGATGATAAATAAAATAAAACGCTTGGTTTTATTAAAAAATATCTTAATATTAATTGCAATTTCGTTATTTACATTTTTAATTAAAGTTGAAGTTTTATCGGAAATGGCAACAAATTAGCAAAATATATATAGTAAATTGAACGAAACGATCTAAACAATATAAGTTTGGTATGACTATCAAAATTTGAAGATTAAAAATGTTTTGTTTGAGAATCCTTTAAGAGACCAGCTACTTAAAATATTTAATTGAAAATTGTAGCGAGCGGTAATACTGGCGAACCGGCTGGTCGCCAAAGGCGGCTAGTATTTAATAAAAAAAATACATGAATGGAATAGCAAACGATTTTTATTTAGAATCACCGAAGCTGTGTCCCGAAACTTTCTCAGATAATCCCTTATAAAGACGTTTTCCCATTTTCTTCTCATAAAATTGTGGATATTGTTTAAGACCTCGAATGCCTTGCAAGACATTAGCGAAAAACAATTATAAAATATATATCTTCGACGATTAAATCTTGATAAGCGGTTAATTCACAAGTTCCCAAAAATCGAATATATATTTTGATTAATTTTTTTCCGACAGATTGATTCAAAATTTGGCAAAGGATTAGAATTGTCTTCAATAGATCACATATCAAATTCATTTTATTATCATGTGAGAACATGATGTTGTTTTGGTTAGGGGGTTTTGAAGTTCGAAATCGCGTAGGCAATAAATGAAGCATAAATGGCAATTTTCATCATCATATTTTAATCGCATATATCTTTTTACCTGCTTTTACCAGTATTGCATTATTATTACGTATATTTCTTTGACAGCAGATGGGTTTTTAAAAGACTTACGTGGAACTGTGACATCATAGCTGTTATTTCATCTCAAAATCAGTCGAGCTACAAAAATTGAAAATGAAAGTTTTAAAAAATGATCATTATAGAGAGAAAGAGAGGGGGATAGAGACCGATAGAGAAGTCTCGTGATTGTTTCAAACTTTTTTAAACTGATTAATGACTTAAATTTATTAAGACAAATGATGACTTAAAATTAATAATGTTCCCACATAATAACTTGAAATTTGCGATCGTAGATTTCATTTTAATTTTTCTCTAGTTTTTTTAAAAATTATTATTATTATCGTTTTTTTGTGTTATTGCGGGTTAATACATGCGAAAATACAGGTAAGCAGGCAGTCAATCGTTTAATAGATTTTGCGATTAAAAATACACATTTCAAATATTAAACCTATGTATCATATTTCAACTATCTACATTTGTTTCGTTTTGTAGTTATAGAGTTTACTCGCACTCAGACAGCCAGGTATACTTCAAGTGAATGGATTTTATTCAAAATTTGATAGAAATCCACAAATTTGTTCTAAAGTCTATACACCAAATTTCACACAATTCGAGTAATGTTCTCAGACATCAGACAGGCATAATGTCATAACTGCATTGTTTGGATTCCGGATGGCGTGAAACATCGGAAATCTTAAGTTCGAATTTTCTGACTTTTTCAATATTTTCTCATTATATACTTCATATACAAAAAAGTAAAAAAAGTAAGAATTCTAACATTTTAATGGAGCATAATTAATGAAAGAAAACGCTAATATAATAGAAAACAATTTTACTTAGAAAAATAAAGAATTCTGTATATTCGAATGATTTCATTTGAGATCTAATAGTTTTCTGAATTTTAACATAAACATTCTAACATAAACATCTAACATCTTCAACGTTCTCTTCGACTTAATGAGACGTTTTCTAAATTTAGTTTCAAATCTAGTAGCCAATTTTGAAATGAATTCATCTAGATAAAGTTATTTCCATCCCAAAGGAATCGAATTTCCTGAGATAAAGTATTCGCATTTTCTTAAAATAGTCTCTCATAATAATTTGATTGCAAGTCAGAATTGTAGTTTGTATGATAAAATAATAGTAATAGATAGTAATCGGATTCGATAAAAATAAAACTTATATATTTTATAATAAGTCGAATAAAATCAAATTTTCAGATTTCTAGTAAAGCATTTGATTTATTCAAAATATTTCCGAAAATGAATTCCGTACCTTATAATACTTTAAAGGGGCGTTATATCGGATATATCCTGAGCTTATAGATATATACAAACTTATACATATGTAAGAAGTATAAAATGAACATTTTAGAAAGAAAAAGGACAATCCTTGAAAGGTAGCTTTAAAAACGATTCTAAATTTGTTAAAACCAACTTCTAATAATATACTTTTCTTAATATCTGTTTTAGAAGATATTTTCTAATTAAAATATTTTCTACTTGCGTTTAAATTATAATTCATCGTTATTTATAAACTAATCACCAATGGCTATCAGTTAATTGCCTGGGATATTGGTTATCTCTACTAATAATAAAGATGAATGTCTGTGTATGTGTTAACCGCTCTACAAGCCAAACTGCTTGATCTACAGCTGCGAAATTTGGCACATATATTCTTTAAAGGATGAGAATGTGCAACTCGACTTTTTTTTGACATTTTAAACAATGGAAATTAAGTTGAATTTTGGTATTTTTCCGCGATAATTTCTGCATTTGATATTGCACAAAAATGAATTTTGCACTGTTTCAAAATTTTTTAAATTATCTTTTTTTAAGACAGAAATTTAATTGTCCTACGTGAGAAATTTTCCTCAATTCTGGCAATTTTTTAAAAATATTTTTAGCCTAACTTCAAAAAATATATGACATTGTTTCCTTGAAATTCAATCAATTTTCCTTATTTCATCAAATATTTAATCGCATGATTTTCTTGCATTGTTGAATATCAAGGAAAAAGAACTCTATTGAAAATCTGTGTAATTTTATAAGATAAATAAAAAATGGAACTACAATATCGCAAAATTTCGAAGATAATGGAGCGTCACATTTGAGTTTATAACAGCACTATGATGTCATGGGACTGATTTCCATTAGAAAAATTTGCGTAACAATGAATAGAAATTATCAGGATATTAGAGCAACATGGTGTTAATGTGTGACAATTTGACAGAAGCATGAGCATGAAATTGCACCTAAACGATTAAACTGAAATTAAATATAACTAATATTTTCGGTGAACTTATTGGTCACCTGAGGCGACTAATATTTAATAACAGTAAAAATTTTTGATATAACTTCATGTTCATGATTCCGTTAAATCGTCCGACATTGACGTTATTTTAAGTGTCCTACGTTTTGTTCACTGTGTATTTGAACCTTTCTAATGGAGACCAGTTCTATAACAATACAGCGGTATTAAAATCGTAAATGTGCAATTCATCTATCCTTTTAATTTCGCGGTATTGTAGCTTCATTTTTTTTTCATTCATCTTATAAATTGTATAGGTATTAAATAGAATCCTCAATAATGAAAGAAAATCACCCAATAAAATATTTAAGAAGCAATGGAAACGGTTTGAAACTTCAGAGCAATAATGTAATCTGTTGTTAGAAATTAGATTTGAGAAAATTGAAGAATTGCCAAAATTACGGAAAAAATTTTGTGACTAGTAAATTCGCATATTTTTTTTTCAATTTTGAAGCGTTATAAAATTTATTTTTGTGTGATAATGTTTTTAATATATATTTAAAACATTTAATATATTTTACATTTATTATTGAAAATCTCCAAAATTAAAATTCTAATTAAAAAGTCGGAAAAAAATCGCTTCGAGGGACACATTTTTGCCATACAATATTTATATATATAGGTGGTTATCAAAATAATGGAATCACCTGTAAATAAAAGTGACATTTTTGAATGCGATTCGTAAGCATTAAAATATAAAAATAACCACCAGTTTTATATATATACTAGCCGCCTTTGGCGACCAGCCGGTTCGCCAGTATTACCGCTCGCTACAATTTTCAATTAAATATTTTAAGTAACTGGTCTCTTAAAGGATTCTCAAATAAAACATTTTTAATCTTCAAATCTTGATAGTCATACCAAACTTATATTGTTTAGATCGTTTCGTTCAATTTACTATATATATTTTGCTAATTTGTTGCCATTTCCGGTAAAACTTCAACTTTAATTAAAAATGTAAATGACGAAATTGCAATTAATATTAAGATATTTTTTAATAAAACCAAGCGTTTTATTTTATTTATCATCTTTATTGTTATTTATTAATTATTATTATTATTGAATATGAGTATTGCAAACAGAATTGCTCGGTATTTAAGTCTTATGTTAACTACAAAATATTTTTCATAGTTTATGTAATATCTCAAACAATAATTCAACAAAAATTTCTGAGATTCAGTATAAAATTCAGTTTTTAGTTTTGCTTTCAAAAGGATTGAAATGAAATCAATAATAATATTTTGTTCCTGCTTATAAATATATTTCAAAAATTATGAAGTCTAAATTTAATGCAGTAAGGTATCATATTCTGATAAATATTCTGGACACACCAAATTTTAAATAAATGAATGAACGTTTCTATTTTCCACGATCAACTAAGACTTATTTATGAAGTTTTAAATGTTAAAAATTTAGAAAAACTCACCATTTTCATAATCTTAGACCAATTAATCTTGAGAAACCTGCGCGCTTATTGGCGTATTTTCTTTGAAACGTTCGATGAAAAATCAAAAATTATCCTTTTTTTATTGAATAGTGATATTCAAATCTTCATAAATCAGTCAGTTTAAGTGATTTGAAATTAACTCTTAAAATTCAGTGACTTAGTTGATTGGAAATTAACTCTATGACCACCATAAAATCTGTGCTTTCTCTTGTGGTGTATGCATTCTCCTTAATATCCGATCGAATAAATCATCACATACAAAAGTACTACATAGACAAACACATCAAAAGTGAACATAACATTTCAATAGTTGCCAAAAACAAAAGAGAGGAAAATGCAATTAATAAGCAGACGATATTTAGAAAAGTACAAATATTTAGACTGGAAAATGAAATTATCTGAAATTAAAAACACGCGCAGACGATATTTACAAAAGTAAAAATATTTAAACCTGAAAAGGAAAATATATGATTTATTCCATCAATAAATGCCATAAGTTTGTTTACATCTTCATTATTTTATGAGTCATTAAATATCAAAATGGATCCGGGACTGAATAAACACCCTGTATAGAGAGTGTAAAAGATCATAAAATAATTTTTCTTGAATTTATTTTTTAGAAAAAATAATATTTCATATTTTTTTCATTTCCTACAGACACGTGCAGAAAATTATATTTTTGCAGATTTCGTTTCCAAAAAGATTTAATTTATTTTCAGTTAGAGCTTTAATCAGTGTGATGGCAACACTTTGAAAAAAGCTATTTTTTTCTCATGAATG
>JAPMOR010113366.1:304205-314809 GCA_026543865.1 Argiope aurantia | reverse complement strand
GTTGGCAATTAAGTTCATTACTCATTCAGTGACAAGTTCACAAATTAATACAGTTTCATCTTTAAAGTTTCTTTATGAATTGAACCATTAGGTTCTAAACGAGCTCATCTAATAAATAACTTTATTGGTGTTTAACTATCAATTTAAATAGCGGAATGGAGGTTAAAAACGCTTAAATCGTGTTCAAAATTTAACATCAAATACTTTGTTATTTTGATAAACCTCTACTTTTCGGGAGATTTTTTAGCTCAATGTGATTGCAGATTGGCATATAGGTGATTAGATATTGATTGTTTACAGCACAGGGTCATACCTTTTAGTAAACATCAGTCGATAATTCCGATTTTATAGTCTCAACCTTTTTAACCTGTAATTTGAGGCTTGCCGTTTAAGATTTCAAGCTGAAAGTTTACTTTTAAATTTGCAAAACTTAACAAACTGAAATTAAATGCTAGAATTTATTTAAATAAGTTGTACAAATGTCAGAGTTCAAGTTAATTAAGCCAGATTAATTTTCTTGTTGCAAGTTCTCGACTCTCAATGGCATTTGCAACTGAAAATGTTAATAATAAACAATCTCTTTATGCTTTTGACCATTTAAACAATTCAAAATCTATTTAATTATTTTAAAGCATGCGGTTAAGAATTGAATTTTGGATTTTGTTATGCCACATGAGATCTAGTTCGAGTTAAACCTTTGATCTCTTAGATTTTCCACCGCCTGATTTCAATTCAAAACCTTAACTCGATAGAATTTGGCGTTCCATAAGAATTCTAAAATTAGACGTTTCAAATTTTTCTTTTCAGCTTCTTTCACTTATCTTGACTGATAAGAGATCGGAACAATGAGTGAATCTCACGAAAACAGTTCCGTTTATAACGCAATTTGCTGGTTTTGTAAGTTTACAAATAACTCGAAATCGGCTTTTGCGAAATAAACTTTCAAATGTCTTTCTAAAATGCAATGAAGCATCAAACTTGGACTATTTTTTTCGGTATATTGATGTTATTTAATTTACAGAAATGCAAAAACCAGTTTAATCCAGCAGGCTTCGTTTCCCACACTTTCCAATGTTTTTTTTATATAAACTATCTCTTGCAGCCATAAAATGTTCGATTAGACGCAAGCTCGAATATTAAGCTTTTTAACAGAACTTTTATATTTGCTAGTTGAAATACAAATATTTTATCCCTTGATAAAGTTATTCTCGCGTCATTATGTATGATACTAAGATGCACTTGTTTATTTTTGCCATGGAATAAATATAATTGTGTATGCAATTTGACCGTGCTTTTCGGACCCATTAGTGTCCAAATTTTAGATGGCAGTTTTTGAATTAAGATTTTATTAAATTAACTTAATGTATTTTAGTTATCTGCATATTCTTACTGAAGTTAATCTCAAATCTTACTGAACTATAATTTTGGTGTAAAAATATCATTACATTTCGTCCCTCCACCATTTGACGTAGAATTGTCTATCACAAATATACATAAATGAAGAAATGCCGTACAGATAACCTGTTCTACAAATTTGGTTCAAAATTTGAAATCTAAACTTCTGCTGATAAAATCATTTGCAAAATTTCCTCAAAAGGATCGTATTGAAAGAATTTTTACATGTATACGGACTGACGGACAATAATCCCATTGAGCATTTCATCCGAAATTTGTTAGATATATACTTTTTGGTCTAAACACTCTTTGTATAATTTTATTCGTTTGAATTGTTTGGATTTCGAACTAAAATGTTTGTAGGTGGGCGGACCGAAGATACTTCATTATTTTTTAGGACGTTAGCTTCAAATATATGGAGATTGAACAAAATAAATCGATTTAATTTTCATCGATTACAATAAGTTATAGAAAAGATAAAAATTGACCTAAATCTGTTCAAAATTAGAAATTTAATCTTAGCTTAGTAATTTAGCAAATTTAATATTTTCATGAACTGGTTTCCTTTATTTTTCGTTCTTATTTCTGATTCGAAAGTTTAAACTGAGGCTTGTATTGAATGTATGCAATTGATGTTCATTGCGTTATAGTATGAATTAACTAACACTGAATGGGGTACTCGAGATGCCTTCGAAATACGATATATATTCGAAAATAGATTCTTAAGATTCTGTCTTTTATAGAATTAATGAGATGAATTCTATTAATAAATTCCTAGAATTTTCAGCGGCATTTGTAGGGTTTGGAAATGAAATATTATATGAGAATTAAGCTATAGTTTAGAATTTAAAACTCTTTCGTTATTCTAATTTCTTATTTATTTAAAATTCTTTGTAATTGGAGATTGTTTTCGACTGCAGATGGATTGATGATTTCTTTCTTCCATGAATATTCTTCTATCTGATAATTTGTTCATTTCTTTGTCATTCCTTAAAATAAAATTTGATTCGTTTTGAATTGTTTGAAAGATTTTCGAATATATGCGAACCGTTTGCTGTTAAGGGTGAATAATACTGACTCTTCATTGGAAATTTTTGGGACCTGCAAACATGCTCAAAATGTGGTCTTGTTTGAATTGATCCAGTTTAATAGAGGAGCCATGAATCATCCCTGCTCTAATGTTTATAAAGAAAAATCAATTAGGGAATTTTTACAATAGAAAAGAAAAGCTATCTTAGTTGGTGCCATCATTGATTCAAATTGAATGTTCTTATAATTAGAAGATCTGAAATACTATTGAATGCAAATTCTCTCGATATACTATTGAGAAATAGATGAGACTTTTCTTAAAATTACTTAGCACCTAACTTTGGAACTGTATTCTGTTAAGGCGATGACAATTTTCAATATACGAAGAGTCTATCTTCGAAAGATTTTTTTGAGTAAAAATGTATTTGCAGCTCGTCAATTTTAAATATTTTCTAGATCAGATTTTGCATCAAACATATTTTGGTAATTCTCGACAGGAAATCGTTTTAAAGAGGAAAAAATAAATAAATGAATGAATATTAGATGAACTTTTCATGTTTTCAGTGGAACGACGATCATTTACAGACTGGAAAAAAAAACTGCTCATCCGAGACAACTATTGAAATTAAAAAAACAACAACAAACAAGCACAATAGGTGTTTTAGATTCTAGAAATGTAACTGGCGGATTAAAAATAAGACATTTCACAAAAATCGAACGATATTACATTCTAAAATTTTGGGACTAAATTATTCTAATAGATTCTGTTTAAGTAATTTATTAGTTAGCGGACAGAATGAGTCAAAGCGTAATTTGAACTGAAAGATAGTTCGACGTCATCTGCATAAATAAGGTTTCTAAGTCTTTCAACGATAAGTCTTCCAGTGATCATAATACTTACGTCTCATCTTTAAATTCTTTAGTTTTAAAATAATTTAGTGACCAATTCATTTGGAAAATTGAATCAATTAGATGTTTGATTTAGATCAAAATTGGAGATGTATTGTATTTTTTACGTCAATTGAAAAATACTGCTTCTGATTCCAATAATTTTGAAACTATTCAAGAATCGGAATTGCCGCTCCCTGTTTTTATAGATTCCGGAATTAATAGGACTGTATTGCACAGATTATTGTTCCCAACCTAGAATTCGAATAATATTGCACAATATACCGTTAATGAAGATGGTAAACTTGCTTTTGATTCTACAAATCATTCGAAATTGCTAAGTTCCAGAAGCCTTTCAAGCTGCAAATTCAATTACAATTGATGATCAAGGAAAATGTTGCAGGTTTTTATCATCAATGCCATGTTTATTTGGGCAATGATGTAACTCGTGTTATGCCTGAAGAGTGACCCATTTTCAAGAACCAGACCATCTTCGGTCGATAGAAGGTGGCGAGATGGAAGAGAATGTCTGTCATTTAATAGACTGTTCTCAACTGTTAGTAAACCAGGGGCTCGGTAAGTTGCTGCATTTTGACAATTGATTCTAATGTGAAGATATCACCTAAAAAAACATAAGAAATTTATTTACCTCTGTTTTGTAGGTATTCATTGTCTGTTATATAGATACTGGAGCAAACGTAAGGTTTAAACAAGGAGTATGAGAACAAACAATGAATCTGTAAATAAACTTTGCCATTAAAATGCTCATATGTGACTTAACACCTTTATTTGAACGAAATTCATGTATTGGCATATTTCCATTTTTTAAAGAAATGGGTGTTTTACATAATATAAAAATTATGAATGGTTAAAATCAAATTTTCTTGAGTTATCTTTCCACCATTAATTTCAAATTCTTCATAAAATCGCTTTCTAAAATCTTAAACTTCAGCACGTATAAAAAGGAAATTTTTGAGAATCCATTTGCATTAATATTTAGAGCATGAAACGCGGCAATGGATTTTGGACTTTTTGGAAGCAATATTATAAAAATGGTTCTTAAATGCAATTAATATTGACTATTTAATTGAATGAATATGAAAATATACTCAAATCTGATTTTTCCTCTTGAATTTCATAATCTCTGAGTACTGATCACTCTTGGCACATTTGCAATGACTGCGTGTCAATTTTATTATCGTAATAACCAACTTGAATTGAGATTATTTTTCGCGTAATGAATGTGAAAGTAACTGATCTCCATAAATTCTTATAGAATTGTCTGTAATTTCTTGAAATTCGAGTCATTTAATAAATTATGTAGACGTAGGACATCTAACAACTGTAGTTGGGGGTAATTTGAAATTTAGTATGTCATGCGCTAAACATAAATTCAAAGGATATATTTTTGAAGACTTTAATACCAGTAAACTGAGATTTAGATAAACAAAGAGCATAAAGGATACATTTAGAGAAATTCATGTAATTCCAAATAAGGAGTTTCTTTTTTTCAGTTGAATGGTTCTCTATAGAAATGACATTGAACTTTTTGTCAATGAAAAAAGAATATACGTGCACTTACAAATAAATTGGTTTGTAACAGTTGATAATTAGTTTTAGAATTGAAATTTTTCAGATATAACAGATTTTTACGTATACCGATTGTTAATGATTCTAATTTTTCCTCAATTTTTCAGGCATTGCTCTGCAAAGAACAATGAAGATAAAATAACGAATGTGAACTTTCAGAACACCATAGAATTTTCTTTAATCATCAGTAACCTCTTCTTGAAATTTAGAACGTTAAATGAATAATTTGGTCGTAGAAAGACATCCAACAACTGCAGTTGCTGAACGTTTGTGAAATTTTTCGTATGATGTTAATCATAAAGTGTATAAAAAATTAACTTTTAAACCCATTCTCGTATTGAAAATAGGTTATATATAATATCTATAATTTGATGTTGAATTTTCTTAAAACATTAACAGATCCTTGAAATGTTGACTGTCTTTATGCTCGTACGAGTATATTCGTTATGAGAAATAACATTACCGTAACTTTGATATTCAAATAAGATTCATTCCGGAAAAATTATTTTCAAAATTCATGTTTATCAATCGGAGATAATGAGTTTTCGAGTTTTCATGATTTCAATATTTTGTAACTATCTATTTGAAATGGGAAAAAAGAAACGTTGAAAATTGTATCAATTATTGATCTAGTTTTAGCTGAGATAAAAGCATTCATTTTGATTGAAATCTTTGTATATTCACATGTATATTTAGGTTTTGAAAGGCAATCTAATTAGGTAAAGAACAAAAGAAATAATTATAGCAAATAGCATTGTAGGCCATCACGTGGATGCAACTAAATATACTAGATGTTCTGTATATTTTTATTCCTTTAAGTTTTGAAAACGAGATATCATTTGATGAGTGGTAGAAGTTACTCTGTTAATTTCTTAAACAATAACTAAGAAATTCACTTCCATGAAAGCCGACTTATATTTTAATTCCTCTTAAAAATAACCATCAGTTTTTTATCTACCAATTAATTGTTTTAAAATAATGCATGCCACCTCAAAACAGCGACGGGCTTTGTTTTGGATGCGAAATGGGAAGTTTCCGTTCTTCGAATAGATTCTATTCAAGTGAATTAATGTTTTAACTTGCATTAAAATAGAAATATTTTTTAATCCAAAATTTATGAACTATTTTTTTCTATTGCATGGAGCAGCAATATCTTGTTTTTTAGCTATATTCTGGGATTTGCAGAATGTCTAAAATTTAAAAATAAAATTGAATACAAAATAAGTTAATTTTATTATTTGCAATGGCTGATATAATTTTTCTATTCTTCCATTTCTGTGTTAGAATTTTTTTTTTTTATTGTACTGAATAGAAGTTGAAGACTATTGGACGAAAGAAAAGTCTACTCAGTGTAATGTGTTGATCATATCCAATCCATGTCCATCATCGTATCTTAATGCATTGGATCAGAAACCAACCCAGGAATTAAACAGAGCGTTGCTTCTAGCATATATCTTGATCTTATCTGTGATCACATAAGAACCGTCCTTTGCATTCTCCCTTTGTTACATTGGGCCATACGAAGTAAGACTATACAATTTTATAAGCTTTGTTTCTTTAAACCGGCTCTAGAATATTTGGTGATACTTTTATTTACTTAGGGGTCCATTTCAAATACATTTAAAATCTTTCGAATGATTCAAAATCTCTTAAGCACGTGATTATTTTGGCAAAAAAAAATGAATACAAAAATTATTAGATAAAAAGAAAGCTCGATTATTAGGAAATCAGTTCCCCTGCAGTTAAAAGATAATGTATCGTACATGTAAAAAGATGCTATTTTTAGTACAATTTTAAAATGCGTTATTATAAATTATTATAATTGTGTCTTATTTCTTGCTGATAATTTTAAGATTACCAGGTATAGTAAGCTAATTTCTCCTAGTGCATTAAGTCCTGTGCATTTGTCATATTAATATACGAAAATGATTAAGTGCCAAATTATTTTTAAAGCTATGTTTCTGATTTCTATTTTTTTAAAAAATTGTAGTTGCAAAAATTTAGACGAGGATAAATGTTTAATATTTTCGATAGACTATTTAAACACGAATAAGAACCGAAAAATGAAAATTTGTTTGATAAATAAAAATTCAGATACAATAAACGGTAAATACTTCTTGAAATTTTCTTTGAGGCAAGTGGATAAGCGCTTGAAGAATTGGCTAACATTTTTTATGCATAACGATGCTGTAATTTGCAAGGCTTTGAATGATTTATATATTTATTATTTCATCAATTTAACTCAGAATCTTAAAATTGCCCTTTTCGAATACTAATCAATGAATATTGCGTTTTCATTTAGGAGGAAATGTAGGAAGATCTAATTTGATATTTTTCGTGCATAGGTTCATAATTAGTTACCAACTTTCTATAATTATAATCTACAATCACTGAAAAATTCGGTCTCAAAACTTGGGCGAATTTAGACGTAATCGATTCCTGACGAATTCTTCATAAATATCTTTCTATCAAATATGTAATCGCCAAATTTGGAAACATAATACGTAATTCGAAGAAATTTAGCAAAGTCTTTATACTGAAATAGATTTTTAATCAAATTTTGATTGCAGTTCCTCAATAAAGTCTATTTTGTCCTTTAATGTAGTTATAAAATGAAATTGGCTGCTTCGATAGATGAAATCTGGAAAATGATTTTATCAAAATTTTAAACCAAATATTTCAATTCTGTTAATACGTATATACAATTCCTTGGTTGTAAATTTTTATCTAACTGTATGTATGCGGAAACGTAACCCAACGTATTGAGTAAATTAAATGAAATTTGGCATTGGACCTTGAAATCAAAGTTACAAATCAGCATCAAATACAATTGAAAGAAGGAGACGAGACCAATAGAAATGTTTAACTCATAACATTATAAATGCGAAATGGGCGATTTCGAGGAAGTAGTAAAAGAGTTGAGAAAAGTCCCTATAACTAGAAAAATAATTCATATAAATTAAATGCGTTCGTTTTATGGGGAATTCATATTTGGTGCTTTTTAGAAATTAAATTTCTTTGTTAGGTTTGTCTAGTGAAAGATGTTTCTTAAAATAGGGGGCGGTTCAATAGCAAAAGTGGAAAGAATGAGATCTGCTGGATGTCGCATTTGAATATGGGATATAATAAGTCAAGGGCAAGAAAGAAAAATCAGTTAGTGCTATAATTTAGTATATTCTGAGAAGATTAGTTCAAAATGGATCTCGAGAAAACTGATTTTAGTTGGATGATAAAAATAGTAAATTAGTAGAGAAAACAAAATAGCAAAATTCAATTTCAATTAGAATCTTAGCAGTTATGAATTTAATTATACATGAGATTAGTTCCTAGATATGTTAAATTTTAGCCATTTTTATTGCAATTATAAAATTAAATCTAGTTAGGATTTTTGAATTGGAATTTGTCGATAGAAAAATACTGCAAGATAACCAAAAGATCAACCTGAATTAGATCGAAAACAGCAAAGCAAGATCCGAATTTAATATCGCTTCCGCACGCTTAAAAGAAGAAATATCCTTAAGCCACCAATAACATTAAGCGATTGCTCATTATAAACCGTCTCGGTTGCAAATACTGTCAAGTGACAGGAGTTTGGATTAGGGAAATCTGTTTTAATAATTTCAATTTTTAACCATATGCAATATGAAGTAAAATCGGTCTAGTACCTTTAAGTTTCAACGGTCTTTTGTTGAAGTTTAAGTTTTAGTGTTTCTATACGACATAGTCCACAGTAAGTATAAAATTCAGTTTTGGATAATCTAAAATGTTTAAAAATGAGTGGTATAAGGCCACAACATCAAAACATTTGCAGGAACTTCGGAATATCCGAAATGTTTTTTGGGCAGATTTTTTATGACTTGGGTTCTCTGTTCTGCTATTTAAATTAACAAAAAAAATCTTAATTGAATCAATGTTTTATTAAGAAGACCTACAGTATTCGATGGATTTTTGTAGTTAATTTATTTATCGATAGAGTTCACTAAAAGAATATTGATTCCAAAAGAAAACTTGAAAATAATATTGATTCCAAAAGAAAACTTGAAAATAATATTGATTCCCAATTTGCCCTTGGCCCGAGGCACATTGTTCTTTATAAATTTCTAGCATGCAAAGAAATTTTACCATACAAGTACTGTGACATTTGCAGTATCCATGATATGTTTAAAAATCTATATCTATACTTATAAAGCTCGGTGTGTGTGTGTTGGCGCTCTACAGGCCAGGTCATTTGACCTACAGCTACCAAATTTGGTACATGTATACCTTAGAGGTCGGAAATGTGCACCTGTGGTCCTTTTTTGAATTTTTAATTAGAATTTTAATTATTAATTAAAAACTAACTTTCCAGCCAAAAAAAATCTTCCATTTTCCCCACCGCCAAATGGGTAGGGCTTCAGTTTTTTCCCCAACAGTAATGAGGCTAGGGTTAACATTTTTCGCCCGATTATTTCAAACGATTCTGTTTATTTTCTTAATGTTTTATCCATTTAAAATGAAACATTATTAATTAATCAATAGGTTCATGATGAATCTGAGAAAAATTTGTTCAGAAATTCTTGAGATATTACATAAATTAAGAAAAATATTCTTTAATGCCCATAAAGTTGAAACGCTCAGTGACTCTGTTATCAGTAATCATATTATAAAAAAATGTTTTGTTTCAGTAAAAAACATTATATTAATTGCAGATTAATCCTTTCCACTTTAATTTAAAGCATAATTTCTACGGGAGCTAACAAAATTAGAGATACATATTACGTTATGACTGAAGGCCTTTATAATATTATGAGTGAATTATATGACTATCAAAATTTGAAGTTTTAAAAAATTTTGATGAAGAAACTATTAAAGTAGGAATTGCGTAAAATATTTAATTATTAAAATTTAAACGAACATTAAGATTGGCGAACCAACTGGTCGCCAAAGGCGGCTAGTATTTAATAAACGTAGATGACCCGAAATTTGAATAATGTTCATTATCAATGAATCGGGAATGGACTCAAAGGATTTAAATTCGTTCGCTATTGGATCATGATAAAATGCGGCAAATCTTCAATACAATATACTTTGAGTATTTTTCGATCTATCATATATAACATAACGAGAGATATTTTCGAATATATATTCTAGTTGCTTCATGATTCTGCGTTATTGCATTCAATTTTGATTCATTTCCTTGTTTCTTGATATATTTGTATACTTGCATTTCTCGACAATTTTGATATGTGCTGTCCTGAGATATCTATTGCTGTTTGTTACATCATCAACAAATGTTGTTAAAGATTTTGAAAAGTTGTGGTTTTGGTAGTGATGAGTTATTTGAGTGTGAAGCTGCGGGTCGTTGGTTGTATTGGTAAATCTGTGCGGAGAGTGAGAAATATAGATTTGCTTAGCCTGTCATTAAATCGGAAATTAAGAACTATGGTATGGCGAATGAGTGTGGTGGCGAAGACTGCGTTCTAGTGGCAGGCACTGGGTGTGGAGGAGAGGACTTGGTGGTGAGGATTATTTGTATCAAAGGGTAGTGAGTATATGGAGGAGTGCAAAATATGTGAATAGAAAGAGTAGGAATGAACGTGTGGAGGGCGAAGACTAAATTGCAGTAGTGAGTGAGTGTGTAGAAGGTGAGGATTGAATTGCTGGAGCGGGTAATGAGTGTGTGGAGGTCGAGGACTATTTTGCTGGAGCGGGTAATGAGTGCG